>UZAN01039774.1:83330-95863 GCA_900618425.1 Echinostoma caproni | reverse complement strand
GGAGGGGATAGAGAGAAGGACAGTGAAATGTACCAGGGCAGCGTGAGGCTAGTCATAAATTCGGTCTGTTTGCATAAATGGGGCTTGTAACGTCGAATGGCAGTCGCTTCAGCGAAACACAGTAAACGACTACATTATTGGTTTGTCACATTCTTTGCAATCCTGTATATATCGGGCGATTGAACTTGTCAGAAGCTTGAACTCGTTAGACACCAAGTTTTTCGGTGCATGCTCTACTATCCTGGTAGACAATCGCCTCTCCGTTCTTCCGACCTACTTGCTACGATAAGTACGTTGAAATAGGTAAATACAAGAGGGGGCAACTGAAGAGTTGGATTTGTCTAGATTGGATTCAATGAGCATTCGCTTCGTGTCTTACAGTCTTATAAAGGAGAAAGCAATGTACGTTCTTTCAATCAATTTTTTCAACCTGCCCTGAATCGGCTTATTATTTTTATCACCTCGAAGCGGTAACAAAAACAGCTTTCGTGAGGCTGTGTCACTTTGTTCTTGTTTATTTAACGGCGCTCCATACTTTGAAATAAACATTTGAGGGCATCCAATTTCGTGCAGTGCCTTGGATATACAGCGAACATCGAAGAGGAGCAGATTATTCTGGCTCTAGAGAATAAACTGCGTACCAACGATCGTTTGCATTGTATTGGACAGAAACTTCTTAAATTATGTATGTACACAGCTGACGAGATTACCACGAAACAGTTGAACACACCCTGTTATCATGATACTTCTTCTTACTCTCATGAAAATGTTAAAGGGAACTGGTTGCATGAAATAACACACAACGCCTGGGACTTGATTAACAAGGATTGACCATTAATTGAATGCGCTCAAGTTATCGAGGATAAATCAGGCTGTCGTAGGGTGAAGGTTTCGGTTCCTAATCTGAATGAAAGTTTGCAGTTAGAGTCTCATAATGAAAATTAAAAAAAACCCTGCACTGTCATATAGTCGCGAGTTGGATGAAATATCTGCTCAATGTGTGTGACGGTTCACTTTCTGCAGTGCACTGAATACTGTCATTTGATTGAACCTACAAAACATCTTTAGAAACGTTTAAATTTATGAATGATCAAGAGGATATTTGATCACTCCCCTTCATTGAACGTGTAGTGTTACAAACAATTTTCAGCACATTGCGCGAAGTCAAACAAGTCTACTAAGGATAGGTAATTCAGGCAACCATGTTGGAATATTCGCGTGAGATCATCAGACCGAAATGAAAGTCTCATAAACTGTTAGATCATTATAATCGGAACGGGATCCAATAAATTCGCAGCTCGATCGATAAACACCATATGGTTACTTGAATGATGCACAGATTCATTGGTCTCGTGGAATGGTTATATGGTTTGCCATCAAACTTTCGGTAGAAAACTTGCAAATCCTTTGCTGAGAACCATATACTTTTATTAAGGACTCACATTCTTTTAGCCGTGACGCACACTTCTCTATTCATGACCCACGAATCTTAAGCCATGACCCACAGTCTGTTAGTCGTGATGTGCAAACTTTACCTAGACCACTATGAGCAAGGTAAATAAAAAAGAAGCAGAACATTATGACGATAATGGAACTACTTTTACAAAAGCTTATGTTGCAATAGTTGAAACAAAAGGAGGTTTGATCATCAAGTAATGCGCAGTTGATCATCGTAACGGTATCAAATTCTGCCAATTCAATTCAATAAGACTTAAACGATGTGCATCTATCGTCAAACAATTGGACATACCCCGTTAGACTGTATTATTTTCAATGGACTAGTTTTTGTTGTACAAAAAAACGGAATGTAAATGTAGTGAAAAGCCTGTCTTTTTCGTCACAATAACCTTGTTCTCAACGCCGGGAGACTTTTAGATAGATAGCTCTTTCAGAACCAGTCTATTGAAGAATCCATTCTATGATTCGATGTTTTGTAGGTGAGCTTGACGAGCAGCGAGAACCGCGAAACGGGTAATGTGCTTCCAGCGAAATTTTGCTTAGTCATTCAAATACTACATATTATGAAGAGCCTATCTGTTTTAATGTGTCAAACGCCTCTTTCAGCTCCTGGATATGCATTAAAAACAGATGCGAACCAGCGTTCAAGAAGCGGATTAAAAACTGCCAACTCATTTTCGTTTCACAATCATCCCTAAAGGTACCGGTGATAACTTGATACGCCTACAAGTTCAAGTGAATTACTCTAGTTAACAAGAAAGTTTGAGCAAGCCCATGATAAAAATAGATAGGCATATTAGATATTTTTGTGTCGGTTAATCAGTCTGGTGTCTGTCAATGTCCCGTTACAAGGCGATGTATCTCAATTGCAATAAGTTCTTGTTGACTGGTTATTTTTCCATCTGAAAACTCAGATCGGAACTACTGTAATATGCTGATTAGGAGAAAATAATCTCATGGACACTAAGTTTCCATGATCCCTTTTGTTAGTTCAATACAAGCTTGATCGGCAATTTTAAAGTTGGCGGTGGTTGAGTTGGGCCCTGTTAGTGGTTTTTATACGATTATTTCCTTACACGCAAACAAAGACACGCGTGTTATTCTCTGCCTTCCATATACAACCCCCTCAACCCCGTCCGCAGTCGTTGTTTCGGTGGGGAGGTTTTTTATCAATGACGATTATTTGAAATCGGGTAGAGTATTTAGGTGTGATGAACCGTGGACTGTAGATCCTACTGACGAATATCCAATTTGGATGATATCAGGATATGCATCTTTATACGTACTGTTTGCTGACCACAAAAGAAATTGTGGAAGAGCAAACGTTTACAGCTGGGTGTCTTTGTATTTGTATAAATGTCCATCTCCGCGAACCAGTGTGAAATTCACATACAGTTCCGAAAGATGAACTGGGGAGGAATTATTGAGTGCGGGAATCTGATTTTCTTCATCCAGAAGCTACTTTTCACATCTGTATGATTTTGTGTTATTAGACAACCGTTTTCTTGGAAGTTTGCATTTGCTGTACACAAATTATGGTGCAAGAGTATTTGAACAGTCAGAATACGTGTATTCGTGTACTGACTACACTTATGTTCAGTTACACTCGATTTTCGTTCCGTCCCATTCACTCTTCTCACACATCATCACAAGACATCCGCTTTAACATATTAAGCATGTCGCTTCCTTTGTAGCAGGATGATTCATGTCACTTGTACTCCCACGCAAATTTCTATCTATCCAGAATCGGACACCAATTACTTTGGTTTAACTTTTGTACAGCAGTTGACTCGTCAATACTGGCTTTATAATGCTTCCGTGTGCCGGTTTTGTTCCCATTTTTCATATTCGGTCGAACCCCGGTCATTTCGACTGTAGTCGTTTAAGCAGTAGGAAATCAGTTGACTGAAAGTGGAAACCACCTCATCTAGTTCGTGATAAAACCCACCTTAACTATCGAGTACTAATGCTTCTCCGTTCTGATTGAAAAATGAAATATAAAGTGTCTGAAGCTACCGATGTGATTTTGGGGCCGAAATGGTGACAAACAAAATTGACAAAGGCGTGTGTGACACCACATGTCTTGAGTTCAACTAAGGACAATGATCATCAGGTTTTTAAAACAAGAGTACTTAAAATGAACTTTATTTCTTTAAACCTAATTGAAATGAATTTGTTAATTACTTGGAGATATTTTAGTTGAAATCATATTTCTTCGATTTTTGTTTCTGCTATGCAATTGTGTTTCATGTCATTTAGATCAACGCAGCAGCTTACCAAGACACCTGATTTCAGTCCGTCATTCCTTAAATACTTAGCGGCCGTCATGTATTCAAATTGCACGTGTTCAATACTGCTATCAGAGAACGGTATATTCCTGTTTCGCGGAGGCCGACGTTGAAGGGATGAACCTCTGCGAAACTCGGAATACGAATTCGTTTCACTTATCAAACATTCTCTAACCTAGATTGAATGCGAATCCATGTGGGATTACCACCATCAGTTCTGAACAGTGCGTGCTCTTCCGGCTTAGCTATGCGGCTACAGTGACAGCCCGTATCTTTTCAACTTGGGTGGTACTTATCCTCGGTTTTTCACGATTCGTACTTCAGAATTTTATCCGCAGATTAGTATAATTTGAACAGAATATCGTTTCACGAGATTAATGGAGGATTTGATCCAATTTCAAAGGTGAATTAGTCATGTACGTAACAACTGAATGTTTCCAATCGAGCCATAACCCGGAAGCTAGTGCTGATATGCGCGAGGTCTGTGGCCCTCAACAAGCTCGTAAAGATGGATTGGGCTATATCATGTAAGTGGAAAATGAAAAACGGTCTGATCAGCTGACCGGTGACCAAGCGGGTAGCATGCTTTCGTTTTGCCTGTGAGTTCCCGGGTACAATCCCCATTTGGGTCGGGAATTTTCGTTTGTTGTTGTCTCTTACTGCATAGATTAAACTCCTACGGTGACGTGTATGGGTCACTTTGTATAGTCTTATCCCCTCCCCACAAAAAACAAACAAAGAACAATTTGTAACATATACTCCGATACCTGGACGACGACGTTTGCATATTTCCAGTTGCCGATGAGTTGAAGCATTGCGCATTTTAGTGTGAATACAAGCGACTGAATTCCAGTTGCTCAGGGGTTGTACAAAATGGATTGTCAATAAGTCTTCAACAACTGACCTGAAAGGATCCTAGATCAAATAGATGAGGAAAGACTACAGTTGACAATGACTATAGCCACTAGCCTCTAGGTAAACTGGTCAGGTGCGAGACAGATGAAAAGATGCCCGAAGACCACAGTCCGAGACAACGAGCTATACGTTAGTCATCATCAGATCTTAAACCGAGAAGCCGTACATAACTGGCATGGTCAAAGTCACTGGTAGAGGTCCTTACACCTTCACATCACTTCATAATTTGCATTCCCTTTATCTTATTTCAACTATAGACGGCTTCGGAATACGCAACACCACTCAGTTTCCACAGACGTTGGGGATCGAGCATCATCGTAATGAGGGAATACGATTACCTACCACATAACCGCGCAATCTCGGTATTGTTTGTTCAACTCTCTCACCAGACTCATACACTTCGGGATAGAGTGGTGTTTGAACACCGATAATTTGCGTTTATTATTGAGAAGCATCGGTGGCACAGCACACAACACCCTATGATCATCATTGCGGCAGCGCTAAAGATATTTTAAACTGGTCAAATGCAGTAGAGATTCCTGTATGTATGATCACTGTTCATGTGCGATTTGTCAACTGAGAGGAGCTTAGCTGTCTATAATTTATCTCGGTAAGTACATTCGTTGTTAGATAGTGATTCGGATCTGCTTCGGCTTACACTCCTAGCAAAAGTTTGGTATTTGTACGTTTCCAGATAAGTTATTCTCAAAGTCAATCTTCTTTCACGCTGAACATGATTGCGTGGTCATGTTTATTTGTCCTTTCCAGTTTCCCCTACCTATTCCCACTGTGAATCCGGCTTTAGGGGAGAAAGTTCATGATATCAGTTGCGGTTTCGCTCATACAATACTCAATGTACGCATGACTGAAAGTGCAATGAATGCTGTCCAATCGGATGAACAGATGCATTTTATGAACTTAAGACAGACCGAGGCTGAAGAACGGATAGTGCCCCAACAACGAACGGTAAATCGTGGTCCCATGATCGCGAAAGACCCAGGCAATTCTACCTTATATGATGTGGTACTTGTTTGGGGCGTCGGCGAAAACGGACAATTGGGGAATCACTTCATGCGACCCAATGCCAAGCACAAACAGTGGGAACTTCGGAGTGCGAATAAAATGTATTTATTTGATGAATTGGTCTACAGTCCGCGGGTGCGAATCCATTCGAGGAAGAAGGTAAGCCTTTTGGGAAGTTGTTAGCCGATCTGAAATTGGAATGCGTTTTGAGACCAGCGCAATACAAAACCTTTTTATAGCATATTAGGACATCAGTTTAGTATTTTAGTTTTGGGTAAAGCAACGAGGCCCCTAGGTTTTGGGCTGAGCTTGGCATTTTGATTATACCACACCAACTCACATAACCGTACGTATCTTTTTAGTGAACGTTATATTCACAATAATGATATTTCTCGTGTCAATTATTGTTGATTTTACTTTACATATTTTCACGAAACTATATTCCATTTTATTGAGTTATTTGTTTGTTTGGATTATCCACCAGTAGGAAGAATGAGTTAGTAAAAATAAACCCGTATTAGCTGAGAATCTAGAAACTTTAAATGGGAACTCGTCGTGTATGTAGCAAATGAAGCGTGAACTGAAAAGCTAGGGAAAACGGTCGGATTAGCTGCCCGGTGGTCAAGTGGGTAGCATGCTTGTGTTCTATTCACGAAGTCCCAGGTTCGATTCCAAAGTAGGTCGATGGATTCGAACTGCTTGATGAGACCCAACTGGGTCGAAACAGCTGTCCATTGCTTCTTAGCTTCTCAGTTCACGCTTCATTTGCTATTTACACGACGAATTCCCATTTGAAATTTATTCAAATCCCCCATTACTCACATGGAATTTAGAAACTCACAGATGACTTGTCAAATGGTTGCATTCTGTTGAAATTTTCGTTCTCTGGGTTCAACCAAAACCAATGCAATGTCATTGCACAAGGGACTAAAATTGAGGAAACTATACATAAACACGCTTGAATGGCTAAGATTAGTCATCAAAGATCTTGGGACAAATACAAACCACTCCTGATCGATCAAGTGAACCGCCTGAAACTTGTGTTCACATGTGAAAAGGTAGTGGTCGCGAATGTAAACCGATTAATAACTACCACGATCCATGAATCTCTAAGGTTTGTGATTGTGTTATTCTCTATGTTGATGTGTTTTATGATTATATTTGTATTTGGTATTTGTAATTTTATAATTAGTGTAAGCTTAAATGTTGTGTATGCTTACAGTTCAGTTAAAAAATGTACACTGGTCGTTGCATGTAATAAAATACACAGGTTCACATGACATGCAAAGTAAAGAATGTCGTTAAAGTTTGTTTCCTGTGCAAAACCTTTAACTTAATTCATTTGAGACCTGTTCCCTATTGGTTAGGGGTCGGGTCAGATAAGATACGGGGGAATTCTTAAAAACTGCTAATATGGTGGGATAAATGTCGAAAAGCGGAGCTCGTAGACGGGTGAGAACGAAGACCAGGATGCAGTGGATCGGGAGGGTTGTCTAGAATATTGTCGGAAAATTCAACACAAGCGTTGATTTGACCAGTAATGAGTTCTGTGATCATTTTATCGATTGGGATTAAAGATGCACGACTGCATATCACCTTACCAAGACGAATGGTTTTCCAGTCTTGTTTTAAAAGGGCGGGAAACATTATAGAAAAGAAATAGAATAGAATGCTTAAAACGCATTGGTGAACTGAAGAGGACAGAACTGATTGTGGAGTTCGAAATTTCCCGATTTCACGCAACTTAAAAGCGAGGCGTCTCAGTTTTCCCATACAACTGGAAACGTGTTTGGACCACCCGAGATTATTATCATTTGTAATACTCAGGCACTTGATTGAGGTCATTCTAGACAGAGGTGCACAGTGGAACGTCCAGAGTCCGTTTAAAATGAGAGGTGAGAAAGACTAAAGAAACACTCTACGCACGTAGATGTGTCAGAACTGAGATCGGATTGGTTCGAAAACTGTTGGACGTGGGATAGAGTTTCAGTGAGAATCAAATTACGAAGGAGATTAAATTGTCCGCAACAAAATGATGTCAATCTAATTTTGGGTGTGTGCAAGGGGTTGGACCGAAGGAATACTAATAAAGTCATAAAAGAGATATGGAATTAGAACAACACCTTGAAGCACATCGAAATTATTAGCAAAATGATTTGATGTCCTCCTCCCTAATTTGATGCACTGGACCCTCTCCGTGAAATAGCCAGCAAGCCATGAGAGCAGCTCTCTTGGAGTGCCAAAAGATTCAAGTTTGAAAAGAACAGATGATCGATAAACGAAATTGAACGCCGAATAGTCAAGAACAACGCAACAGACAGCCTCAGCGGAATTATTCAATAACTCAGTGATGATATGGATCAGAGTGGATACGGTGTCCAGCATGGATCTGTTTGGTTTGTGTGCAACCTGACGGGGGTTATGAGGAATTATGTTAATTAACTGCGGGCGACACAGGATGGCCTTTACAGTGAACTTTAGAGCCGCTGAGGCTCGTGCGATAGGACGAAACCGTTTCGCAAGAGGATTCGAGGATTGGAATAATGGTAACTCGACGCCATGAATCAGGAATCGGTCGGGAAGATAAAGATTCACTAAAGAGGTATGTCATTATATTGGTCAGGGAAGCTGCTTCAAAATTCATAAGTGCCGGATGAAGACCATCAAGATTTGTGGATGAATATGCTTTGGAAGGTCGGAGAAGCTCAAAGATCTAATCATTCGAAAAATGTACTGAATGGGATTCATTGCGTGGGAAGGAGGGAATCTGTCGCTCGTTTGACCGGTGGATGAAAGCGGCTTTATCGACGTCCTCCGGTCTATTCGAGTGTTTTCTGTTGTCCTCACAGAAAAGGCGTGTATCTTGACATAAAATCCTAGTTTTCTTTGTTCGCATAATTCGGGCAGCAAAGATTGTATTCAGACGCGTTATCTCAGACCTGATTACGTCAGAATAATGTCCGGACGAGAATGATTATTGATATTAGGCATGCTTAACATCGATATATTGATGAAACAAACGCAAAGTGACTACGAGTAGGAGAGTGTGGCGCAGTCAGTCAAAGGGTGCGCTACAGCGCTACAACAAGAAACAAGACTACAGCACCGAAATCATCGAGTTGGCTGAATAGTACGTGTTCATTTTCCCTGAGGTGATTTTCACTCGCATGATCACGCAGCTAGACATTCATCCACAATGCTGACCATCGATCGCTCACTTCAAGACTAGCGGTTCCATGTTCTAACCCAAATTGATCTCGGTTCCAGTCTCGACTGGTGTGGACACAAAATGTTCGATCTGCCGAAAAGTCCCCCAAAGGAAGAAATCACGGTTCAGTGAACAGCATGCCCTTTAACCACCAAGCTTGTTGAACAACGGAAAATCAAGCTATTTAGCTCAGGGTGCCACATCAGCCAGTATAATGTTAGCGTTTTTTCCTATCATTCTCGTCATGTGATACAGTAATCACAGGGCTGACTGTGAAAACAAGGCTGGAATGAAACACATCGTAAACAAAAATCGTGGAGTCGGTGCGTGACAACACGAAGCTTATCATCCGAAAGGAAAACGGAACAAGGAACTTCAATTCCTTCATCCCTCCATTTCGGGAAAACTGTTCAAAACTGCCGTTTGTAAAACATTACCTGACCTCACGCTTTGAATCGGGACTCCACGGTAAAATGAAACTGCACAAGGCATCCATCATAAAGACAAGCTTTGAAGTACCAATTCCTCGGAAATGAAGGCTCAAAAAGTGAAACTTATGTGGCCACGCAACAGTTTGGATTCAACGGTGTTAAGAACAAATTAAGTACAAGGTTTAAAAGTAGGATAGGAGCAACCGTTTGGGATAAAGGGTCTCTAATAATGTGAAGGAAGATTTCTGGAGAGAGCACAGAATTTCACAAGAGATCCCAGTTTAGTGGGAATATTTTGAAATCATCCTATCAACACAACAAAATGTGATGGATCACAGTGCATAAACTCAACTTCGGAAACAACTGATGTAACAAGAAAAGAACCCCGGATTTCACCAATATGCCAAAACCGTGATCATGGTGGACCAGACGCAACTGATCACCTCTATTTGACTAAACGTGTGACTTGTATACTGAAATGGTAAGTTTGAAGAAAGTACTTTCACACCACGGAACTCGGATTTTATTACGTGGCGGGAATTCAAAAGTGTAAATCTTTACAGAATTTTCAATTGATAGTAGAAAACACTATTAGAACCTCTGTTCACACTGTCCCAAGGGATCCGTTCTAAAAAAGCATACCACCAATTTGTGTAAACCTTTACGACTTAGTTCTGATAGATTTCAGCTTGATGTTCTCCTTACAGATTGGTTGTGATGCCGCAATGTTAGCGAAAGCTTCCTTTGGCATTTCCGCTGGAAGGTTTCACTCAGCAATTTCATCAAGTCAGGAATTGCTGATCTTCGGTACGTTCAACATATTGTGTCCTCGTTAATTGCACCTTGGTGATATGTGATACACAACCACCAGCTATATCTCCTACCTCCAACTGGTTTTTGTTTTGTTTTGTTTTTCAAGGATCAAGTCTGCGTGATCAGACTGGACGAGACAGAGTCGACATGCGGCCTATACAGACAGACTCAACCTTTGTCGTACTTAGAACGATGCTGCATCCGACAGAGGGTGTGTTAGCATCGATCCTATCCAGCTGGTTGACGGGACAAACACCGGACCCGAGCAGTTGGCGATTGCGTGTGTACGAAATCCACAGTGGAGGTGTGTTCACACTTTTGCACGCGGAGGTGGTTCCATTTCCACCCACGACAGATGTAAGTCCCTGTGTTCGTGATTCCGGACAACACCTACGCGATCCCAATTGTCACCGGTCGCTCGCACGCGTCAACAATTTGTGCGGTTTGTTTTGTGTTGGGGTACATGCTAACTGGATTGGATCTCACGTAGCAGGTATNTATTGGTTCGGCTAGATGTGATCTGCTTCTTTCTTATGCCACTGACATCACGTGATCGAGGTGGTAAGTATTCACGCAAAGGTGTGTAGAGGCCATCATATAACTGACGGAGACGTATTGCTAAGCGTATGACTGGATTTAATCCGGAAACTATTAGTGAGATCACGCTGTAAGAGTCATGTTGGAATGGGGGCCGATAAGCTAGATTTCAAGTGGATCACGATAAGGAAATTCTTCCATCATGTGGTAATTTAAAACCATTGGATAGTTAGAACATCATATGACTGATGGTTACTGTCAGTTAGCTACACAAGATCGTAGCACGTAGTTTACGAAACAGGGTATATAGGATTGATACGGACAGTTTCAGTTTCTTTCTGTTCGGTATAATAACAGTTTACTCAACTTGAAACAGATCGATCAATGGAACACAAACGATATTCAAAGAGATATTTGGCAGATTTCAAGTTTTCATTGCGATTGTGAAAAGTTCAGTATCCTCGGTGGGATTCGAACCCACTCAGGGACGCCTACACTCTGTGCGCGCATACTCTACCAGCTAAGCTACGAGGCCACACCGATAGCACTGATCTTTTCACATTCATGCTATCGGTGTGGCCGTGTAGCTCAGCTGGTAGAGCATGCGCGCACAAAGCGTAGGCGTCCATGAGTGGGTTCGAATCCCATCGAGACTACTGAACTTTTCACAATCGCCACAGAAACATACGACGTTCCTCAAAACCTGTGTTATTGTGCTTTTCACACACACATACACACACAAACTACACGATTGTGTTGGCTGTGGTAACAAGCATAGTCACGGTAACCAATGAGTTAGTTTATCACTAGAATGGTTCCATCAGAAGATGGATGTGAGATTCAATATTTAAAAGATTATCACATTTTCAGAACAAAAAGAGATGTAAATGAAAGACAGCAGGAAATTCGTAGCTTATGAAATGAATGTGACAAGGGAATAGACGACGATGTAGCCTGGAACTGATCGATAGGGTAATACACGGATGCATAACATGTAATTATCGATGCATTGGCATTTATAAGAATAAGCTAGAGACGTAAATTCTGACTTGTAAACTGCAGTGATTGATACCATTTTCTTTTGACTGAATTTTTACTTTCGATTGAGGCTGGATGATCAGATAAGCAGCCTGTGAACATTTATTCATTCATCCATTCCGGCAAAACTGTGAGTAACTTGTCACGGTGACCTAATGCGGAAAGCTCAGAGATTGCACTGTGTTCTTGGGTTTCGGCTGATTACAACATACACATTGCACAAAGGCGTAATCGGAGTCCCTACCTGAGTCCGAAACCCATCAGTACTCCCGATCTTTTCACCAACTAGGGAGGGCTGACTCGATTATCTGCCAAAATGTGTTGTTTAGTACCGTTTAATGTAGAGCAGTGTTTTATTGACGATCAATCTCGGAATAGGCTGTTTTGACTGACTGTGAAACAATAGGCTCACGCATGGGGACAGTTGAGGTGATGAAAACACAAAAGGGTCGATAACCGTCCGCTATCATGGTTACTCTTTGCATCCACCAATCTCTTCAATCTAATCGTGAGATGAGTGCTCAAAGTGAGAATAACTTGGGCCGGAAAAATCGACCTAAAACAAATAGGTCTTTACATTTTGNGGGGGGGGGGGGTTGAATCATGAGTGCTGTGCATGTCGTAAATGTCATGCATCATTATTCCGATAACAAAAGTTGTGATCTGTGCTCATCTATCTTGAGCAGTAACTTCTATTCATATAGGATACCTGATCGATCCAAAACTGTGTTCTTCCCGTCCATTTTTGTTGTCCGGTCGGTGCTGATCACTCGAATGAACATGGCGAAAATCAACAATGACATTCAGCTCAGCATCATGCAC
>UZAN01039774.1:68777-82832 GCA_900618425.1 Echinostoma caproni | reverse complement strand
CATTAACCCCTTGTTCCTTTCGGTGTGTTCACGACAGACAGCAAGCGGATTCAGCTTCAAACGGTGACTTGGGGGCAGGCGAGGTTGAGAATCGAATGCGTTGACCACTTCGGTCATTTAAACTGGCTATCCCTGGCGTTCCGCTGGATATTGACAAAACATGATGTACCACTCTTGTTTAGACGATCTTTGGATACATCGAAATTCACCAGACAGTAATGGAATCGCTTGATAGATAAATTATTCGCCTAGTCTTCCACAGACTGAGCCAAATATTTGCGTTTGCTGCTTATGGAGTCGGTTAACTAAAATGGTTGGTAAGCACTGCTAACAAGGTTGGAAAGAGGTCAAGTGCAGCCGAACTAAAACCTAGCATGAGGGGACGAAAACCCTAACCAGGTCACTGGGTCACATACGTCGCATTAGGCTCTCTGGATGGGAACCCCGGGACTATGGTAACCGGTGGTTACCAGAACGGAGTGCTATGTTTGGGGTGGCAAACAGTGGCTCTCGTGCATCTACTCATTCTATGTTTGCACCCCCAGTCNATCTTTACTTTGACCAAGCTTTCAACATTCCCCCCTTGATTCTACTCTTTTATCTAAATGCAACCAAAAGACAGGAATCAAAACCGACGCGTGAAAATGCATTGTTAACAGCTGTTAAATCTGAACTGAACTGGAACTGTTAACACGAGAGTGAGGCAGCCGTATGATGTTCACGAAGTTACTCAGTGAAGAGTGATAGGTAGAATTTGCAGGATGAGCACAGTGTAGGAAACTTTACGAGCGGTTCAGATGGAAATTACGGTAGTCCTGTGTTCACTGATTAACGCCACAGAAGCAAAAGACCGAGAAAGTAATTGATTGTCTGTTTGAGAACGGATGCATAAACGACTGCAGATTACTCCAAGTGTCTCGTACATTCCGTTCTATCATTTATACCAAGAATAGTGTTTAATAACAACATTCGCTTCGCCCGGCTATAATAACTGATGTTTACCAGGTGGTGCTGGTTGTGTCATATAATCCAAAATCCAATTTTCAACGTGAAGTTGGATTCATTCCGATATGAGCTTTAATGGTTCGTATATGTGTATCACTTAGTGAGTCACTACTACGCTACATACCGGAGGATTCCGGCTCTACATGATTCATCTCCTCTGTGGTCTCATCCATATCCAAATTAGGACGACAAGATCTAGTAAAATAGTGTATCGTTCGGCTACACACACCCCGCCTCTATTCATTGTTTCACGTAAACATATTCACCGTATGCACATGCTCATTTGAACGGAAGCAGGAATGGAAAATCGATAATGACCTTGTGTGTGACGGAACACATTCGGTTTACGGCCCCCGCGCAGACAGGCAAACTTGACCAATAATGTCAATCGTAGTGGACGACCAAACCCGTCATGCATTTTTATTGGTTCACACAAGGTCACACGAGGTGCTTTTATGCAAGTGAATATGCTACGTGCATCCAGTCAGATTGCGAACTGCCGGGTTGGGCTATTGAGGAGACAACCGATCCGCTAAAATATGTCTGGTCCAAGTAATTGTTTATGGTCCGGATCCAACGGGGTCAGCCTGATACAACCGGAATTGGGTTTTGACGGGATCCTGCGTACAATTAGTGATCATTCAATACACGAGGTGGGTTATTGATACTTGAGAATGATTTGTTCAAATATAATAACCATGTAAACGCCGAACCGTTTCTTCCCAAGTGTTGGATGATGATAGTCAAAGTCAAAGTCAAAGTTTTATAATGGGAATAGCTTACAAGCTGGTGCTTCTCTTGTCCCATAGGATATTTACACAGATACTTGGAGTATAACCGGTTATATTGCTTGTTCAAACTTGTTGCACTGGTGATAATGTTTTGACATATTATATACTGTATTCCATTTCCTGTTTATTGTTTTCTATTTCAGGTGAAATAAAGATGACTTTTCGGTTTAGACGACCGAGCTAGATTATGTTCGAAAATGGTGATTAGTTTTGTAGATTAATGAGCAAGACGTTTTACTTCCTTCTTCTTACTATTATTATAAATTGGATATATAATAATAACC
Organism: Echinostoma caproni; assembly: GCA_900618425.1. Lineage (NCBI taxonomy): Eukaryota > Metazoa > Platyhelminthes > Trematoda > Plagiorchiida > Echinostomatidae > Echinostoma > Echinostoma caproni. The sequence continues at coordinate 80,752 of UZAN01039774.1, read as the reverse complement.
AATTGTCCGAAGGAGTGCGATATTCACTTAGAGGGCATACGTATCTACCACAAGTGGTCGAACTTGACCGAATGTGGTACAGAATGGGGACGAGCGACCGACTCATCGGGACCCAATGATCTACGTACAAAATATCACAAAATTTGTTGATTTACAAGTATTTAGGGGTTTTTCACTATTGAAATCCACAAAACCTTAATCAGATTGTAATTTCTATCCACAGGACCGGATCATACAGAATGATCTCGTCTACGAAAGTGAGTTCAATTTTTGTTCTTCTGTATATATTCAAGTGACGTAATTTGGCCTGATGAATGAACTTGCCTAAAATGAAGTTGATTCAATATATTCCCGAACAGTAATTAATATATTGTATAAAGGGAAATCTATATTAGTGGGGTTTATGACTGAAGTGATCAAAACTGAATGAAAAATTGATTTTTGACAAACTAATTTTTCAGTTTAAATGGCTTTTGGTAATGCAGTCATGATTGTCGTTAGTGTTGCTGTAATAGACGTAGATGCTAATGAATAGGATGCGAGGTTGACAGTTTAACTGTTCCGTCACACTGGATGTTCTATGCTAACAAACCAAACATTCTAGGTGTAGCATGAATGGGAATTTTTGAGAATCACACCACTTCAGGGAGCATAAGGTGGCAATTAGGGTTTTCAATTTTAGTGCGTATCGTCCAAAATGTGTACATCTCGTATTCTCTTCATTCACTTTTCAGATATTTTGCCTAAACGAGTGACTGCCGTCCGCGTAAGTTTACGATATGTAACCCGCTCTCTCTGTCTCTCTCTTTGTGTAAGATACTGTTTATTCTGTAGTTTTTGAAACCGAACTGACGTCCTCCCTCGAGGCGAAAGCGCAGATAGGTAACCCGTACTATCACAATTATGCAAGGATAAAATTGCTGATAGATTTATTCTGCTCATCTTTACGATGGACAGTACAAATAACGACATTCGGTTGTTTGGGCCCACCTTGTAAGCCCTGGTTTCGGGATTCACTGGCTACGAAAAAAAATGTGTTGGGTTAAATGTGATATGTGGTCGAATGAACACGGCAATGCGTTCCCTTGGAGTGGTTTGAATTTCGAGCCATGCAGCATAGTACACACCACTCAAACATCAGCACCATGACAACAACAACAACTTTATGTTCGTTACCCAACCTGACATAGAAAGTCAAAACACCTTATTACACTCCTATTATTAGCTGATCACAGATTCATAGATCCCGCGGATTATATGTTGCGGCATTTTACATACATAGTTAGTAAAGTGTTTGATGAAGTATAGCTTGCATAGTGTAGGTCATTCAGCGAATCTTAGCTTCAGTAAACTCCCAACACATGAAGGAGGCACTTCGTTTTATGTACATCCACGAAAAAATAGAAGCGGATTGACAACATTAGCAACCACCTCAACCATCTACTAAGCTTGTTTACATTAAAATGAACATTTGGTAAAATTTTGATTTTCCTTGTTCTCTTCACCCTTGAATGACCCATCATTATTAATTAATTAATCGTTTTATGCTTGGAATGCGTACAGTCAGCCGTTCCGATGCAGTCACATATGGTTGAAGTGGAGGAGGAGGATGAGGGAGACGGCGACACTCGACCAGTTCCGGGGACCGGAATGTTTGACGATCGTTTCCAGTCAGATGTGCAATCGTTATCCACACAAAGTGATGCTTCACCNATGCTCACAGTGAGTTATTTTATGTTTTCCAAATTTATATATGAAGTGTTCATGTGATCATTATGTCGTTCTGTTAGTTTGCAGGGCCGATTTCCTAATTTTAATTTAGGACTTATCCTCAACACGACATTCAATGGGTTTCGTTCTGTGATACTTTCAGATGCATAGCTTTTGTAGCGTAAATTTCTTCTTCTCTTTTGACTGTCCACAATCAACCAGTAAGTAGCCATTCGACGTTCTACAACTGTTTTATATAAATGTCTGACTTTATCGAAGTATCAGCTTTCTTTCCATTCGCCGCTCCAGTCCTCAATCATTTTGATGATTACTAACCTATCAAAACACGGAGAAATTATATTGCCCATATATGGTACTGATAACAACAGTTTTAAGACCACTTTATTGAGCGTTTTAAACTTATTGAAATCAGACGAAATCGATCATCAGTATACACAATGCTTGAATTGTGTTGCATGTTCTAGTAAAGTACATCAAATTAGATAGGGACGTAAGAGATTCTTTTTGTTCAACCTCAAAATTGTTGCGGTTCTTCGGAATTATTCAAGATATGCCAAAATAGTTCGTCAATGCAGTCATCAGGTTGAATCGATTTTGCACATTTGGGCAAACGGATTGGTGGGAGAGACTTCATCACTCGTCTCCCTATCTGTCTCTCTCGCATTCCAGTTCGATTCACTCTTGGATGAAGAGGACCGGCGCCGAGCGGCTTCAAAGAATGATGTGCCTCAGAGATCGAATTCCAATACTGTGAATTCTAGTGATCAAAGTGAGTCTCCGATTTATCCGTAAAATCAGCTATATTCCTTGATTGAATAGAATAATAGTGTTCACATTCTAATTTGCTAGTACATTGATAAAATCTAGCTGGTGGCATTATTAGATATTCTTAGGATTTATATTTTGGTCAGAACTGTGTGGAAATATCCATCCCTAATCGATGAACTGAGGATTATGCATGAAGGTGAAGTCCGAAGGATAGTCAGCTTAAATAAATAAACCCAATTATCCGACACCACTACTCACAAATAATTGAGTCAAATACGAAATATTAATTGTGTCTTGTAGGTTGGTTGGCGAATCAGAAACCGTACCTGCATGGAAGTCCTGACTTAGTGGGAGGCTTTCGATTGGAGTAAACAGTATGTCATCTGTGTTTCGTTTCGTTGCAGTTGGGCCAAACGAACTGACTATCACTGAAGACGACACCTGAACAAACATGAACTGGCGATTTGGTTCATCCATGGCGTGGGCTGGTTGGCACAGTGGTTACACACACGCCTTCCATGTGATGAGTCCGGAGTTGAAATTCCGGACAGGACGGTAGATATGCACTACTGATGAGCTCCAATAAGAGAAAACATCCAGTATAGTGCTTCCCAGTGTGTGATTGAATCGATGAACTGAGGATTGTGCGTGAAGGTGAAGTCCGCAGGATAGTCAGCTCAAATTATTAAATCCAATTATCCCAAACCACTATGAAACATCTCTAACCAGTCCGATACGGTTCAGTGTTACACTTAAAATTTGCTCCTTCGTGTGTTTCTCAAATCGAAGTTCAGAAATGCAAGCTTTATCTTGCATTCGGGAGTGGGGGAGGGTGTCTCTAAAAGTTATCTGATCTCTCATTTTCTTTAAGCTGTTCTATAGGCTTATATAAGCTATATAAATGTTTGAAAAGATAAACGATATCATCACTCAGATACCCAGGAGTAGTGAGAACTTCTCAAGTTGGTATTACTCGATAATAAGGATAAGGGAAGGGCTAGCTCAGGGAGGCGAATCACACTGGGTAGCTACCATAGCATATGATACGGGCAAGGTAACTTACCAATCCATGAAGAGAAAACACATAGGATTGAAATGTATCCCCTGAATCGCCGGTTTTTAACCATAGTAATTGAAGCAGTTTTTCTGCTGATAAATAAACTTCATGGGTATAACCAACATACTGTGATTTGTCACCCAACCTGCAGAACTTCATGTTGTTTCCCAACCTGCATGGTCCAATTCAAGTCGTGTAAATCCTGCACCGCTTTAAATGGCTTCTTGTTTATTCGGTGATATACAACTTTGGTTTCATCCGACGAAGTGCCACACCTAACCTAGCAGGTCCATACGGGTTTCGTAACTCCAAGTTCCGGGTGTCTGAGCCGCCATTGAGCAAAGTGGAAGCGCAGTTTGTGTGCCGAAAAACTTCTACTGTTTTTTGATCCTGTCTAACCAGTCAATAAACTTTGAGTGGAGAGTGTAAGCTGTGGTTGTATTTCACCAATCTCATTGATGCCATTCAGTCAATCTTTATAGCACATCTGCCGAATATTTTCCTTCCTAATGCGCATAAGAACTGTGATAATAGCGGTGATACTAATCATGTAAAGTACCAGTGTAGCTGATTGGATTCATTTGCATTTCGGGTAGGCGTTCGTTCGGCTTCACCAGCTATTTCTTCATATGCAACAAGCAAAAAGAAAACAACCACGAATGAGAAGCAATCCGATTATTCACGTTGTTGTTGTTGTTTTCGTTGTTTTTGTCGTTTCAGATTTTTCCTACGTTTTATCTGAAAAACAATTTAAAACAATAATGGGTCTTTAATTGATCAGAAAGTGTGGTTTATTCCCACATCCCGGTTTGGCTGCAAATCGTGTGCCCCGAATTGCATGTAATTGGCCAATTCGTTTCACCACCTGTTATATTGTGCCACACGTGTGGATTGCATCCCGGTTCTTGAATCTATGCTGAGCTTGGTCCCCACCCCACCGCACCCCATGCTTGGGCGTAGAATGTGCAATGTCTGATGCACATATATATTTATATCTGTAGTGCACAGGTTTTGCTTTGCTGTGCCACAGACTGTTTAAAGCCACTAACCGTGCATTATCAAGCAACGAATCTTGCTGTTGCTGCTGCTTCTGCTGCCGCTCTCAGCCCAATTGGCCAAAAAAAGCAGATAAACTTAAATGCCTTTTTTCACGTCTCTCATCTGAGATCGTTTCGCTTGTACAAAGAACACATTCCAAACGCGCTCAATTCGAGTAATCCCTTTCGTGCTGATTAACTTGTATATATTCATTTTATTTGATCGAGTAAAAAGAAAAAGAAAACAACGATGTTTTTGAAGAATTATTTTATAGTCGGATGTGAAAATTTAGAAAACAAATTTTCAGTTCAAACGCTTGGTATACTTACACCTACACAGAGATAATGAGAACTATCGGGAGCATATAACACGAATGTGTAAATTAACTTCACGTTACAGATAATCATTACAATGATTCAATAAAAATGACATTGTCACAATCACTGTCGTGATAACAAGAATAATTCTTATTTTCATCCTAGTCATAATCATTCCAGTCATCATCATCATCATTTTGCTCGTTATCCTTGATATTTTTCTTATCGTTGATGAAGTCCTTACAGTGGACGTCGTGATAGTGGTAGATGGATCCGTTACTTTCAGCTTCATCTACATTGTAATTGGCAATAGGAACACGGGACGAAACCAATTTGACATAATGACTAAGAATGAAAGAACTATGGGGAGCGAATAGAGAGGTGGCACCCACACGTCCTCGTTTACATGTAATGCGTGAGATGATACTTTGGAGAAAAAGCTTGAATGCGGCGGTGAATATTGCTTCTTTTTATTGGATTTTAAAAATGATTATTCGCTTTATAGCTGTTTGCCGCACTGGTCCTAAACGTTTTCTAATAAAAACAATGGGAAGTGATGTGAAACAAAGGAGAAATGGGTCAGACTTTGGTAAACACGGTCACCGTGGTATTTTGTCCCAGTCATCCATCTCCCTTCCTAAGATGTTTGTAGCATAAGCCCATCCGGTAAACGTCCATATTCAACGGACCATTGGTTGTTTGAAATAAACTGCTGCTCTCGGTTAGCTGAAGTTTGGGTAACGTTTTCAGGTTCCTGTGTTATGAAACACTTGATGTTTAAACAGCCAGGGCTATATCCACTTTCATTGTCCTAAAGTCTCTTTATATCTGCTTTGTCTGTTATGCACCTAAGATCCGTATTCATTACTTCCGAAACACAACTCTCAGCCAGCTTGACTAAATGCTCTTGAATGGTGTAGCTCTTTGGGTTCAGGGGTTTTAGCATAGGGATGTTGCAATCGACCGTATATTCTCAATGCTGTTGAGATGAAGAAACTTGATTAGGTTGTTTTATTTCTGCGGTGTGCATTGGAGTCGCGACAGAAAGAGCGCATTAAGCGAGAAAGGACAAACTTTCCCCCTTCTCTGTATTTGGCTTATCAGTTGAGTTCAAAATCCTCATCGGTCCAAACCCTTCCGGTAGGCAAAGGTTAGATAAATGCGGTCACTGATCAAATTTGTTCCATAATTGACATAGTAAGGGTAAGCCCACATGGAACATAGTTTTAGGCTGCACGGTTTCAGTTTCGTGTTCCACATGGACTCAAAGGAATCCCAGAATGCAACTGTAATGACGCTCAAATTCGTCACAGCTCCAGTTAGGCGTACCTCGTTCAATGGGTGTTCACCAAACTACAAAGAAATGAATCCACTATAGTTGACAGCACTTCAGAATTCCATGTGAAGGATCATTAACGGTCAGTTACATTACACTAACGTAGAGGATATATCAGCCGGTGTCGTTCAGAAGGAAACAAATTGTTCGTGGTACTGCACTACATGCAACGTTAGTTTGGCAAGTGATATTATTACGGGAACAGGAAAAAATGTCGGTGTTGGAACAGCGCTGTCTACGCCACACTGTACGAATCTGGTGCTGAAAACCGGATAAACAATACTGAGGTAAGGCGTACAGTTTTAGCTAATCGCGGTTGTCCATTGCACTCGTTGAACCATGTGTTGCATATGCCACCAAAGAGATTTCCGCTGCACCCTGTTTGCCGAGGCTGATAGTGGATGGAAAAAGAGTTAGGGTGATTAAACTAAAGCCTGGTATGAGGGTCTGAAAACACTAACCAGGCCACTGGCCCACATAAGCTGCGTTAGTCTATCCGGATGAAGACTCCGAGATCAAAATGACCGGTGGTTACCGGTATTAAGTGATCTGGTTGGTGTGGCAAACAGTGGCGCTCGTGCATCTACTCACTTTGCTTGCAGCTCAGTCTGTAGGAATTCCCTAGCTTCACCTTGACTCTGCTCTCAACATTCCAATCTTCATTCTACTTTTTTATTTAAACCGGTACCCAAAAGACAGCAACCAAAACCGGGGCATAAAAATGCATGGTCAACGGTTGTTAAAACTGAAAATGAGCTGTTCAGGATCGAACATTGAACAATGTGCATGATGGGCCTCTGTTTTGACGGAATATCTGACCCGTAGAAATGATGGAAAATCAAAATTGCTGATGTTGCTGCCAGAGGTGCTGTTGTTCAATCAATTAACGATGGTACTCCTGTTACGTACGTGAGTTAAGAAAGTTAAGACGCGATCCTCGTAAAATACCTTGTCATTTGCTGTTGCTGCTCACATATCGAGTCCATCTCTTAAATGTCCATCGAATCCACATAGAACGAACCAAAAAGAATACGAAAATATTTGAAGTTTTAGCATAGAGCCGCTGCAGCAGAAATCCGAGTTTGAATAACTTTTTGGGGCATTCATGACTGGGTTGGATCACATACGAATTTGCAGTCGTAGTGTATATAATAGGTTCTGTTGCTCCTTTCGGCATGCGCTTTGTACCTTTAAATTGCATAGTGATGCTGTAAGATTTGATGTCGTCGAATAAAGTTCTGCAACTAGATCGGCCGGAATTAGCTGAACTTGACTGCATCTCGTACTTGAAGTTGCTTGAGTAACGAAGCTCATCAAGGAAGATAAAAGTTGGCATTTCCAAGGCTCAAGCAGCGTGCGCAGGACTAGAATACCTGTGGCAACGACGTGATGTTTCACTGAATTCGAAAAGTAGGGTATACTGCCACAATGTACGATTAGTTGTGTTTAACGGTTTCGAGAGCTTAGAGTAGCGGGGTGAAGAAATCCGTCGTCTGGTTGTTTTCGACAATCGGTGCTTATGTATTTTTGCCCACTTTGGATGGAGTGAGCAGGTTAGTAACCCAGAAGTAAGTCGCTGGGCGTTTGGGAATGCATCGAACGCGAACGTGCTATCGCATCAAGTTTCGCTTAAAGGGCTCAGTTGGTTAGAATATATTTCGCTTATGTCTAACGATCACGTACCGCACCGCGCCTCATTTGCACTTGTCGCTCAAGACTGGAAAAAAGCCACGTGGAGGTCAGAAGATGATGTGGAGACGAAGCCTGAAGAAATGCATTGAGCGATTGGGTAGAGTAGGTGTCTCTGGTCTTCCGGGTTGGGGTCAAAAGAATCCGTAACTGGAGGGTTTAAGACATTGAAGGTTATGGCAGCCCACCGCCAGCAGTGGTGATCTTCCTGTCCCTTTTCTTTTCAGACCAGAATGCTTGGAATAATGTTTATGTACAACTACATGGTGTAATCATTGTGTTGACCATAAAGGTTTGCTTTCTTTTCCCCTCCTTAAAATAGATCATTTCTCCTATCCTCCTTAAACACTCCCAAACACCTTGTACGCAGTATGAGGTTTGCAATGATCAGTGAAGTTCGCCTCACTTTATTACGCTGCTTGATGATGATGATTGATGATCATGATTATGATAAAGACTAATAGAAGTCGGCATCTGTATATGTATTAAAAAAGACGCTGGGTCATCACATGAAAAGCTTGGGAACCTCGGGAGGGTGGACTCTTTGAAGTCAATCGGGGGGTTGTCAGCTTGAGGTAGATATGATGTTCTTAGTGGCCCAGATGTATTTCTATCTGATTCCGTTCGTAGGGCCATCTGAAATATGCATTTATTCCAGAGAGAAGTGAAATTTCAAGGGGCGCTGTTGTCGAAAACTACCTCATTGTGAACGACAGAGGCAGCTATCTGTGCTTGACCTTTGTTGAGAGCGGAAACCATGAAAGATCATATTCGACGCTTCCGTATCACACATCCACACGGTTTTTTCGATTCCTCTAATTCCTATGGATCGATAGACACCGGTTGTCCTTAGTCGGGTCTCTGATCCAGACTACTTAAATCCGATTATTTCAACCAAATCTCTGTCCCGTCCTCCGTGAGTCAGGATGGGTTCAGGATCACCTCTAGTATCATACAAAGATTAGATCCGTGATATCCAATGGGCTGTGAACTGGACCCCCATCAGAGATAGCCTAAATAATCCATAGAAAATTCTTTCATGTNACATATGCTGAACTGTCTTCCAGGGTAACGATAGTGCATTGAAATTGTTTGAACTGTGAAAAGCCAGTCCTTTTGAAAGGAATCAAACCCACGAAGGAGGCCTATCAATGCAGTTGTGAACTGCACGCTGTATGAGATTGAGGGTTCTGATTGTCAAGTGCACCAGCAGTGTGGCAAGGTTGCCACGGAGAAGCACCAAGAAGCACCTTTAAAATTAACTCCTTTTTGGAAACTTTCAGAGAGTGAACTTTCTGAGAGTTCGCATGCCGGGTGTATATACTATTAAGAAAACAAAAACCGCGAGAAATACTCTGAATTCATTAAACAATAGACCAGTTTTTCTCATTCATAGAACCATGTTGATAAACGGAAGAGGTTATTCAACGTTTAAACAAAATCACTGGGGAGGATAGCTATTCAGGCATTCCGCTTTTCTGAACATCATAGAGGCTAGGGTGCCCACCCAATTGACAAGGAAACGGACATAAGATGCTGAAAATAACCCGCGGTACTTTAGAAACAACTGTTTCTGAAATACAGTCATGCGATGAGAGTAGAAAATGGGTACCATCATGTTGATACCTATGATTTTTGTTGAATAATAAATCACATCGTAAAATATTGCTCCCATTTATATATATATATATATATATTTCACAATAAGTAGTATGTGAATGACTGGAGCAAACTTCCCTGGAAGCCCACGACCGCTTTCACGGTTCTTGCTGCTCGTCATGCATGTATATCTGGTAATAGTTTACAAGCTCATTCACATACTTGTACCCAGGAAGTGTATTGTCGTCACGATAACCTTGTTTGCAACACCAGGTGACCATTGGATAGATAGCTCCTTCAGAGCCACTTCATTGGAGAATCAATGCTATGATTCAATGTTTTGTAAGTGGTTTAGATGCTACTAATCACAATAAATGTGACCTGAAAGCCTTTGTCGAATATTTCACAATGTGAATATATACTCACACACGAGTGAATCCAGACTGTGATAAACAAATTATGGTACAAAAATCTTGATGAAGAATAAAAATGTCTTATGATTTGCATAGGGGCAGAATGCTGCTGGGGTTGTCCGGGTCAAGGCAGGTGAATTTTCTTGAGGAACCGAAGCCTTTGGCTAACCAAAGCCTGACCCACAAGGCAGCGGGGCGGTGTTGAAAACCGCAGTTCATTGGGTCCGGTGTCCAGTTCCTCGGATCCTACACCCTTTGGACGAGCCCAAACGTTCAAGATGCTCTATACACCTCGATGCCCAATGGAGCCGGTGACCGCTGTCACAACCAGGAATTTGTGCGTGTGGGTCATACGTCTTCTCGTGGTTGGTTTGGAATCAGGAGTTTTGGCCAACTCACCTAGGTGAATTGGCAGTGGCCCACCAACCCTTGCGTTGTGTCTCAGTCGGAACCATCATTCTTCCTCCCCACATGGTGTTTGTGACTCAAAAAGTTCAAAATCACAGAAAACTAGAAGACGAATAATAGGTGTTGGATAGTATTTTCAAACTGCTTGAATTTCTGTAGTACCGCTACTTCTTCTGCCTTTACAGCAATGCACAGATTTTCCTTTAAAATGTTACTGAGATGAAGCTTTCTGTACAACCTAGTCATTCAGATATGGTTGCCATATTTGGACAAAATTGTTTCACCCGGAATGCTTCGCGCACTGCATATAACGGCTTATAAGCGATCCTCCTTAGTGTTTATCTTATGCGTTACAAGGTAGTTAAGTACAACAGGGCTCTTACTCTGCCCACTGTGAAACAATTTGGTGTTTTCCAAGGCCGTCCAAAGACGAACCCCTGTTCGTGTAGTGCTGTCTGTGGCTCCCTTCACCATCTTCGAACTGTTAGTCTGAAGGGACTCTGTTGCCTAAACGACGAAAATATCACCATTCAAGCTCACGCAACTTGCACATTTGATGTCCACAGCTTACTTACCTGGCGCCGGGACCAGAGTGATCACGGAAACCCTGACACCAGGTGGAGGCTCGCTCTTGCACTCTGGCGGGTTGAAGACTGAAACGATCCGTAATTGGGCTCGCTCGGGAGCCTAGCTTTTGCCAGTGAGGAAGTCTTCGGACCATCCCTTTAGGGCGGTGGCGGCCAAGTGGTTGGGTCACCAACTTGTAACCCTGGTTCGAACCGCTTCACTGTCGCTCGCCTTCTCAGTCGGCCTACGTATGGCTGCGGCTCCCATTCCTAAATGCTAACTGTACATTTATATATTCCAGAAATAAAAAGTAAAAAGACATTTTATCAACCTTCCTAATGCAGTGGTGAAAGCCAAACTTTTGAGCAAGTTCTGCCGAACGTATTCACACCCCACCCACTCACCTTCGTTGGTCCGAGAGGAAAGTTATACTTAAGCTCATCAACCGTCCTGTCATCTGCAATGATGCAGTCCCTTGTAGCAGAGTTCCTGGTGTACTGTTCGGAGAGGAAGCCAATTTCGCCTCTAGTACACCACGGAAATCGATGAGAATGATTATCAGCAAAATACCACTGGCATGCAATGATCGAACAAAAACAGCTGATGCTCGGGAACACACACTTTGAACGTTTTTCATCCCTGGATGGAGAGAATCACTAAATGTTACTGGTCTGACCTCACAATTCTGAGTGAGGGGTATTAGTTCTCGATCGGATTCAGAACTATTCGAATGCGAATCGCATACGTGTGAGTATGCGACTGATCATCCGGAGAGTTTGACGCCAATTGTGGTTGAGATCCGCAACTGGCTGCAACCTTTCGCTTGCTAGCTGTCATATGTTTTGTGGGTTGCAAATGTTTCTGTTTGTCCGTGACGTCAAAATTCCCGGGAACGTTTAATATCCGAAAAATCTTTTGCACTTCAAACAGCACTTGGTGCAACACATCAATAATCTATCATCTATGACTATATCCGAATTTTCATATATCAGTGGAAGTCAACCACTCCCGCATGGTATGGGTGAAAAACACTTGGAAGTTGTCATCCTCCT
>UZAN01039774.1:36152-64846 GCA_900618425.1 Echinostoma caproni | reverse complement strand
CGCTCGATTGATCGGGATTTACTACCAAACAGTAGGTTAAGTTTGACTTTACCATACATCAGGGAAAATAGTACAGATGGGAACGACAGTGTACAGTGAATCGACATCGAGCGGTCGCCAAAGTTGAACACAGCACCATTTAGGTCATCCTCAAGCAAACTTCCTAACGGAATAACACAAAACTCTCAAAGTAGGTCCTTATAAGTATTTTATTGAGCCTCGATGGCCTAGCGTGACTCGCAAGAAGCCCATAGCCCATAGGCTTTATAAACGCGTACCACAAAAGTGGGTCCATTGAGCGGGATCGTTCAAAGTATCTGTGTTTCGCCGTTAAAAGATACGGAACTTTTGTCGATTTGGTTGCTTCCCAGAATCAATTGTCAGCACTTAAATATTGCGCAGTTGGTTAGTACACATTAATGACAAGTTTTGTTCAAACAAGTTGAATTTGATGGAGTGTTATCGGAAATAAGGTGGATGGGTTAGCCTAAATCCATCTTTTTTTATATCCTGCCGATAGTAGAACTTTCTCTTCCCATACCACTTTCAGAGGTACAGTTTGAAAGCTGGTTGACTGATATCCACCAATTTGCATACGGGTGAGTTCGACGAACCAAATCCGCCACCTGAAGTGGGTGATCGCGTCGTGGTGATTAAAATCACGTGATTCAGTCACGCTTCGCATGGTCTGTCTGATCGATCACACTTACGGACTTGTTTTTTCTCATTGTCAAATGGTGAGACTTACACGCACAGATCAAGTAGAAATTCGATTGCAAAGGGCACGTACTCAGACAGAGCACACGCGTATTTCACATTTCCGAAATCCTTTGCACATTTTCGTCATTTCGGTCTATGAGCGCCTGCACGGCGTTTCATTCATTTGCCCCTGGATTTGGATAATGTTTATCAGTAAACGAAGAGAATCGGTCAATCGAGGTCACAAGCTAGATACTGTAGTTAAACTATGTTTTTTACGGCGATTTATGTGAACGCTCATGATTTAGTGAATTTAGAAACGTATTCGGGTAATTTTGTTTAATATCTTTATTCTATGCGCTGTTCACAGTTCACAACAGGGCCAGAGGAAATAACGAATCAATGTTTTATTGACTTGTAAAAAATCGATGAATTTCAACTGTTCCGGGCATGAATTTCTTGGAAGGTGTTCAATGCGCTGGAGTGGATGTATTGCAAACATTTTGCTCATTGAAGTTAGACTGAAAGTCGCATCTATCCTCAAATGTCATCCTTTTGAGCGGGATGCTTATATTAACTTCGAGCAATCTGTTCGAAACTGTCGTTTCCCGGTGAAGCAGGTTTTCTGGCACCACTAACGGTTATCATAAGTCAACTGAGCTACCTTGACTCCACCCCATTTATTCACAGATCTGTAGTCTAATTGCTTTGAGTACAAATTAAGGAACAATGTAGGTAGTTTTATAAACCTACAAAACGGACAGGCAAACCCACTATCTAATTATTTGTAATGTTGTCACTGAGGCAGACATTCTTAACGACCTACTTTGAGTAGACAAACGTACCTTACTCCTTACTGTGTACACCTTTCCACATTTTCCCTAGTTGACACTATAGCGTTGAGATGAATATGGGGGTAATTTGGTCAATATTATGTGATAACGACAAAAGGTAGTGAACACTACTCATATATGCATATTTTATTTGCATGCAGTAAAACCCTGTTTGTATTTTTCAAGTTAAATATTAGCACGGCGATAGTTTAAGGGCGTTTGATTCTCCTCCGGTGATTCAAATACTGTGGACTGGTTCGACCGGTCATTCGGCAGACCCGGATGTGGCTGTTCAATCTTTATGTCCCGATAAGCCGGGTATTGTATCATATCATTTATCGCAGTCTGCGACAAAGTGTCCGGGTTAACCTCATGTATTCTGTGTGCCTGTCTAATCATTATTAGGGGAAATTATTTAAACTCAAATCCAACACACATCATAATACTCACCAAGGATAGAAGTATCTTATCTGAAATAATATCTGGGCTACAAATGTTCCCAATTAATGCCAGGCGCATTTTATGTTTAACCACAATTCTGATTGCGGCTTTTACAATAAATAATAAAACTTGTAATAGGAGTGTAGTAAAGTATTTGAATCTTGGGTCTCCTTAGGATTATTACTTATTACCGATAGAAATTTCATGAATATGAAGCAAATGTATTTAGCCAAGAAATGTCCTCATTAAAAAACGAGGATTGAATATGATCAAATCAGCCATGGAGAAAATTTCGAGTAAGTTCTATTGCTAATAGATGAGACCATAACGTGCACAGAGGGAAATGAATAAAGCACCTTATCGGGTACACTAAGAAGGGGGTCCGAGTAAGAACACAGGAATCCACTGGATCACTGCTTTCCAACCTATCAATCAGTCAATCAATCTATCTCATATATATATATATATATATATATATATATATATATGACATGTGTACATTTTTGTGGCTTTCATAGTGAAAGCGCAACTAAATAGCCGGTAAGAAGGGAAACATCAACTTTAGGTGCTGTGCTTTATTCTTCCCGTTTATAACTGTTTCACCATTTTTATTCGTTATGCGGTTAAATTTCCAATTAATTAGGCTGTTTAAATAGTCACGTCATTGTTCAGTATCCGAACTCTTTTCACCGTATCTGACCTCAACACGTTTCGTCGGTACTTGAATTCCAGCTGTGAGTTCGGACACCGCGAACGATGTATTAACCGAAATTAGCCTATTTATAAAGTTACATGACGTCAGCTGATCCCCGTCTTGCTGCTTACATGGAGTGCTAAGAAAGTACGTCGAGTTGGATGACGAGGAATCACACATAAAATAACACTTACTCATCGGAATTGGTACAGAGAGAATTCCTCTTTCAAATAACGAACATCAGTATCCAACAGATGAAAATGAAAGTTTACCCAATATGCCCTCCAGACACGAACTAAGTGTGCTTCGATGATACTGTTTATTGAAAATTAATAAGTATTTTTGATTGGCTAGAGGTCAAGTCCAACAATAAGTCTAACAAGGTAAAGCTCTGAAAGCAGTAACAACGTGCAGCCCTCGTTTTTGAACGAAGTCGATTGTCATGGCGATACCGCATGTTTAGTTTAAGTGTATGCCTTCAATAACACATTCCACTGGAATCAAGCTCCTGAGGTACATACCTAAAGCTGTCAATTATATCTAGGTAATTAGCAGATAAAGTGGACTGTGTGACAGACCATTACGCATCTCATACGAATATTCGCATTTACTCGGTGCAAAGCAATAAGTTATCCACATACCTCCGTTAACAATCTGCTCAAACTGTGTTGGACCCTTCTGTACATGATCGCTCAATAAAGCAATATCTTTGGCACATTCTAAATTAAAATGATCGGTTGAAGCAATGGGGATTTCGGGATCATGTTTGCAAGTTTGGGCAGCTCAATCTGTAGATTACCCTCTGGGGAAGATTTGAAAAGAACTGAGATATCAGGCAGTTTTATCGCACTCCGTCAGCAAAAAATGGAAAATAGCTGTTCATATTAAACTCCATTTTTTGTGATCATCATTTATCTTTCAGGCATTGTGTTTCAATAATCGTTTTTCATATGTCAGTTCCATCGACTGCTTTGAAAGCTATAAAGATGTTCCATGATGTATTAAAAATAAACCCTTCATACTCTTGAGTTGGACGAACTCTCTCGCGATTCTTACCTCAGGTCTGTTGTCCGATTGGTTCACGGTTGCGCTACCTAGGCTACATCTTGAGTATGTTTGCACGAGTTACGGTGTTGCTTATTGTGATTTCCCATACATCGACAGCCAAATCTCTTGTCATGTAAACGTTAACGCAGCCGAATACAGGACTGATTCCTGATTCACAGTCGGTTTTGACGGGGATACGGTGATCCCAAATATTAAAAAACAATTGTGTTAAGCAGCCTGGCCGTATTCCGCTCGTTAGTGATACATGGACCAATCTTAGGAATAGAACTTTAAACTACAATAAATAACATCATATCATAGATACCTGGAAACTATTCCCTCATGAGACCGGAAATCGGATTCACCACGGGAACAAATGTAGTTGTTTATCCACTCATCCGATCATCGAGATTACTCGTGTGATACGATGGACCAGGGAGGCTCAAACGCTTGTATAAATCGTTTTTCAGAACACAGAGGGGAAGGTTGTGCGAACGAATTTCAATCGTTCCGGCTATGGCTAGCATCTGACTAAAAACCTATCTATCTATCCATCCATCTATCTATCTATCTATCTATCTATCTATCTATCTATCTATTTATTTTTCATAATGAGTGTTGTATGTGTTTTTTTCACACAGATTGAATTCATACGCTTGTGAAATAAAATCCACACTATCAGGCAATGGCGAACTTCAAACGTGTACTAACAGAATACTGAACTAGGTTAGCTTCCCCAATGGTTTACAAGTAAAGTTATTCACTCAAACCTGAGTGTTTCTTAGGTTAGTGGGTGCTGGCTGTTGACACCTTACTACGCAGATCTCGTACCCTGTGCGTTCGCCAGCGCACATGGTCTTGGTGGAAACAAAACTATTTTTTACATTCCGTTTCAATTTTTCCTATGCTAGTTTTTCCATAATCCCGCTTTTCATGATTTGCCTTATACAGAGAAGACAAAAATACCAATTTGAAGGTCAATATCGGATGATTTTTAATAGGTTATTAGGAAATGTGTGTACGCGAAAAACTACTTACGTTGCAAGTTACAACAGCTCATGTAGAACGACGCGTAAAACACTCCAAAGACGGTGTCTTTCAATAAATGGATTTCTTACGCTGAAATATACTGAATTGCTGGTTACAATAGTGTAAAACACATAAGCCTCATTTTCATGAGATCAAGAATAAGTATTAAAGGATCACAAGATGTGTGCAATTCAACTATTTAGTGGTAATCTCATCAGCTGTGCACATATATTCGATTCACATTTGGCTAAAAGAGTGATAGGTTTGGGCACAGGCGAACACGCACTGGGAATCAATACGAAGACCATATGAAGCCTCAAACTGTGCCACTGTCCGGGTCAACAGACACCACAATCTCTGAGGTCAGCCATGCAACAAGTCGGGGCTGCGAGCAACGCGGTGACAGGGGAACGAATAAACCGAAAAATTTAAACATGCATTGGTGATAGTCCACGGTGAAGTGACCAAGGGGATGGGAACGTTATGCCATAGGAGCTACAACCGGGAGTATTGTTGCATGTGTGAAAATCGATGACAGGGTCAGTCAGTCAGTCATGGGCACCGATCGATGAGACGGATGAGAACGAATACAAAGAACAATCATGTACACAGATCAATGATAAGGAGGAAGAAATCGAGAAGACAAAAGTGATAAAGGCGGATGAATAACACGAGGTGTTTGTGTGCGTGTCTGTGTGTAAAAGGTGTTCGCAATGAATGATCGATTGGTCAATTTGAGGTGAAATGAATTCAACAGGAACAATTAGGCCAACAAATGCTATTCTCCTTTCTAATCTTTAACAGCCGATGTCTTCTCAACACAGTTCATCATTACGTCCCCTGTAAGATGAAGTGGATTTTTAATGTCTTTCTATCCTAGTAGTTGAAAGCCTGGTTAGTTACGCCAAGAAATGTCAAATTTAAAATATAACACCATGCGTGAACTAAAAACCCGTTTGCATCGGATTTTGGTAACTTCGTCGAAGAGCAACAGATCGTCTAGGCAAAACAGTTAGTGTGCTGCCAACATAAAACACTTTTGTGTCATAGTCTTCGAGCGAGCAGTCTGCTGGATCCTCCCATTGTTCTTATTCCCCCTTACTACTGGTCGGCACTCTACTGTTCATATGAGGAGACCATAGTATCCTTTCATGTTTGCTCCGAGTCTATCATAATAGGAAGTTTAGAGTGTGATTTATGCAAATAATGAAACGTAATTGACGATACATCTATTAGTTGATGGCCTCTGAAAGCCTTACTATGTTCTGGGTTGGGTTTTGCCAAACGGGGTGTGTGGTCACCTTTTCCTTGAATCTCACGCAGTGCACTTATGTGACTGAGCGTCTAAAATAAGCTCTGTTGAGGAAGCCGCACACACTGCGGTTGCTTTTCCGACCAAAGTTTGGAAACCAATAGCCAACCGCATAATTAAACGAAACAGACAGTGGTTTAGACTGTTTTTTTCATGTTTCTGCCTTGAGGGGTTAGGCTTTGACTAGCTGAAGGCTCCCGTTGTGTATTCTCAGGAAAAATTCACCGGTTTTGGCTGAAAAAGCTGAACAATATTCCGTTAAGTTTCAGTTTTTATAACCGTCAACCGTGCACTTCCGTGTGCCGATTTTGGTTGCTGTCTTTTGGATACCAATTTATCTGAAGAATAGGAGGAATACAGGGAGGTTGATAGTAGATCCGAACAAAAAATGGAGAGTTTCAGTGGGCTACGTTTGTAAAGAAACTGAGAAGATGTATGAATGCCACAGTTCACGATACTCAGCCATATCCTCAGTGTCTCTAACCCTCGGTTACGATCATCCCGAGGTCCACAGCCAGGGAGAATAATGGGACCTATGTGACCCAGTCCCCTGGTTAGAGTTTTCATACTCTCATGCCAGATTTCGGTTTTACCGCCCTTGATCTTTTTCCAACCGCTCCCTGGCTCGGCATACATCGCTTGCCGTGGTAAACTATCCGGTAACATGCGTAACATATGCCCCAACCAGTGTAATCTATGAAGATCGACTACTTGTTCCAGTGGACGACGGCGATTACCTAAAACTCCACGCCTAACCTCAGCATTGCTAGTTCGGTTTTACCACCAGACTCGTGCAATGCGACGTAAACAGCGTATTCCGTATTACGTTAACCATGTACTTAGTTCTATTTTATAAGCAATGTTTTGTCGTGATTCGCTTGAAACAACCAGCACTCCGGCCCGTATGACCAAAATATAAAAAACTGCCCAGATTGTGGCATTGAAGTACCCTACGCCGACCGATCCTGCACATAATTATCCTACTTTTCACAGCAAAACGCCACATTTTTTACCTGATTCCACAGCCTAGCCGAATTGGTTTCATCGCTTTAGTTTGCACTTTTTGGAATTGACGACTAACCTTTGCGAATGGATAAAAGTGTACTATTTATTTAGTAAATCTGAGAGCCGTTATGAATAATCGACGTAATATAGTTTTGGAGTTATCATTTCTGCTGACGTCTGCCGAAAATCGTGTAAACTACCTGACAGTATGATCGAGGGTGGGTGTCCAGGGTTGCGGTTGATCACCCTCGGCTTGCACCTCGTGAAATGCTCCCATACGACCAAGCCTCTCTAAAAGCCTCTACGGAGGAAGCCCTACTCCCCGCCTCCCCGTGGCGGAGGTATTTTCACACCAAAATGAGAGGCCCAAAAGCCGACATTCGTGGCTATAACCGGGTTGGTGGACCAATGGTAGTTTCTCTGATTCCAATCGAACCAAGAAGAGGTGTAAAACTTATATAATCAAACACACATTTCCATTTATGGCAATGGTTACCGGCTCAATTGGGTATCGAAGTCTATTGGGCACCTTCGACGTTTGACCCTGTACAAAGGGCGTATGATCCGATGAACTGGACATCAACCCCCAATAGATTGCGGTTTTCATACACCGCCCCGATGGCCTGCTGGTCAGGATTTGGATAGCCAAGGGCTCCGGTTGTGGATTTCTCAAAAAAGTTCACCTGCATTGGCCTGGGCACTCTGGCAATATTCAGCCCACATGCAAATCATGGTATTTTTTCCTGTTTTATAATGATTATTGTACCATGATTTGTTTGGCATACAGTTTGATATCCGACGTAAGTGAATCAATCAATTAACCAATCAATCAATCAATCAATCAATCAATCAATCAATCAATCAATCAATCAATCATATCTATCTATCTATCTATCTATCTATCTATCTATCTATCTATCAATTTATCTATCCGTGTCTATCTATATATCTACCTATCTATCTGTCGATCTACCTATCTGTCTATTTATCTATGGTCCATCGATTGTTTATCTATCTATATATCTATGCATATTTCTGTCTATCTATGCTATAAATCTATCTATCTATCTATGTATCTGAATATCTATCTAACTATCTGTCTATTTATCTATATGTCTATCTATCTATCTATCTATCTATCTGTCTATCTATCTTTCTAGTGATATATCCATCTACTATCTATCTATCTATCTATCTATCTATCTATCTATCTATCTATCTATCTATCTATCTATGTATCTATCTGTATATGGCACATGACATCTTTCGATGACATGATTCAAATGAAAAAAACATTTACATGTATACCAACTTATTGATATCCTAACTGTAATCTACAATGAACAAATTTCCTCAATCGGGTACTACCTTGTGTAATTATAACACTATAAATGGAGTTGTAACCACGGTGACGAGAGACGAAAACTTGCATTGACCGTAAATCAACTCGAGGTAATATGTGAAAATGCTTTTAGTATTCCACATAGATTTGCCTACAGATGCCAAAGAAACTGAAAAAATCTGCTCCTCATTCAATCCAGAAGTCAATCTGTTTCATCTGGTCTAGGTAGGCCTCCTTCACTTGAAGCTGTAGTCCATCAAAATACATGTTTTAAATTGAACGCAGGACACGCCTCGCGATAGTGGGGTATATACCACCTCCCACAATTTGGGGGAGGTTATTGAAGAGTAACTAGAATATCCGTCATAAGAGATGTCATTCCTTCTGATAGGCCTTACGGAAGGAACTATACGTAATCAACTTTAATATATAATAATATTTGATTTTCATGGTATGCGTGATTTTGAAATTCACTCAATCAATCAAAGTAGACAATTGGAGGATAAGAACAAAAGTGTCGTCTTTATTTAGTGCATGAAAGCTATGTTCTTAAGCTTTTCCCATATGGTGCATCATCATCGTCATCTTTGTACAGCGTAATACAGGGAAGCGGACGTCACTGATCGCTGCCAAACTCATGTTGCACACAACGCGAGTGAGAAGGAGTATGGAGGATAGGGATTGGACTTAGTTTTAGGGACGGGAAAAGAAAGCAAACCTCTATGGTGAACACACGGATTACGCAGTCCCTCTCTGCATACATGCTATTTCAAGTATTCTGGTCTGATAAGAAGTGACAGTAAAATCACCATTGCTGTCGGCTCGCAGTCAACCATTTGGTTACGCAGCCTTTTGAACCCAATCCCGGAAGACGAGAGACATCTACTCTATCCAATCGTTCTGTGCATTTCTTCGTGCCTCTTTTCCACGTCATGATAAATATCTTTCCTGAAATCTTCTTGATTTAGAGAAAAGAGCATGGTTCATGACATTAGACTTATCAGTCGCAGTTTAATGATGGGTACTGATAACTGGCTGTACAGGGTTGAGGGAGGGCGATTCAAATATACAGTTGATGTATGCACTCTCTGTCTCACTGTCTCTTCAACTCACCCTAAACGATGCAGAACACACTACCGATCAGTCATTCCGCCTGTTCTGTTTCATGCTTATGGTGTGGAGCTGAAACGCACGCCGCTGGGTTGGCTGTAATTCTAAATCGTTTTCTGAGCATTTGAGGTTTTCTCCGTGAACGATTTTTATAACCATGTTCTCGAACACGATGTCTTCAAAAGTTAGCCTATTTGAAATCCTTTTCGGTTATCTGTTCATAATAACCGCCAGCTGGCGATTTTCGGTTTTGTCGGAACCAATTCAAATGATTAAGTTTGTAGTAGACAGTTGTCAACCGCCAGAGACAGCCTGTCTAACTGAAACGAAAACAGACAGCACATATATGTAAATGGTGGATTTCGTCATGCAGAGGACGAATGCAGCGCGACATGAAAAGCTTAGATAGAAGAACCGGAAAGCTGTTTCAGTCGGATTGGCTGTCATTAGCAGTGCATAATATTGATCCAGCCGAGGATCAAACCTGACACCTTTAAATTAGAACACATGCATAGATCACAGTTGACAATCGGGTATCTCATCAGACTTCAGTAAAGTTGTTTCCAGTTGAGTCACAACTCTGGAGAATGGCATTGAGATGCGTCAGGCGTAATGGCTGCATTGATCACTCAAATATGAGTTGGGTGCCTCATCGTTTAGAGCCAAAATGAAAAAGTGATCAACTGCCTCTTGCTCAGATAGGTAGCATGCCTATGTATTTTACCGGTGAGGCCCAAGTTTCGATCCTTCTATAAGCTAATGCGATAGCACACAGCTGACGAGATCCGATCGCTGCAAAGTAGTGGTTTTCCAACGAGTGCTTCCTAGCTTTTCAGTTCCCACTTCATTTGCTCTGGACACTACAGAATCCCCGGTAAATTTGAATGAAAACCTCCAGTATGTTCATTTTAGACACTTTCGGCAAAAGTACAGTACAGCATTGTTCAGAGAACGAAGGATCAAATACATAGACGAGAAACCTATGATGTAACATTGCACACAGTTTCACCTGGTGTTGCGGATACCAGGAGAATCAGGCTCTACTCACCGTTCGTCAAAGGTAATTTTTGTTGTGTTCGGTTTAGAATTCCGAATAACCAGAGCGACTCTTGCTTAACCCCAAACGATAACGTGAATAGAGTACACAGTGTGAGAAAACAGTCAAGGTGCATATTCTTTTTGATTAGATTTCGATAGGAAGCAATATATCACAATCACGTTTGCGAGAAAAGCTTCCCAATCAAATTGGCCTTCGCCTTGGCTTTGGCATATCGACTGATCGATCCAATCGGGCTCGGCCTGTTTACAGGGTCGCGAGCGTGCGTGTGGCCTGACCCGGATGCGTGCGTCATCTGACGGGTTGTTTGTGGTTCATCCTTACAATTTTGGTGAGGAGTTGTGACGATAAAAAATATTTGAGCTGGATGAAGAGCTGTATCGTGACCAAGCCCTGTTCCGACCGAGATTCGGAATAAATGTTGAAGGCTGGTTGATCTTGTCTGCGCGCGCGTGCGCGCCTTTGTGTGTACGCCGTGTGTGAGTGCGGGTGATTACTATACCCAATTTTCTCGATTACTGACCTTGTGAATACGAGATACAATCGATGAACAAATTCACGCTGTTGAAGGTCAATCACTCGGTCAGCTCATCGAGACGAGTGATCAGATCTGGGTGTGTACCTACCCACGTCTGTTTATTTGTGCATGCTGATGCGACACATGTGTGTGGTTTTGGGGTGTCAACACTGACCTCAAACAATGGCACAATACCGTAATATAGATCAGGATAAGTCAGTCGGAACGAGTGTGGAACTGCACAGTTGCCAGATATCATTTGGACTTTGTCATTCACAGCCTCAGTTGCTCACGCGATCCAAAGGGTGTAGTAAACGAGGATCACACTCAACTATGAACAAAACTCCGGTTGATCTCTCATTGATTTTGATCACAAGAATTCTGATCGGAAACGAGTGATCGTGTTTGAAAGCCCCCGACTGTTGAAATGCAATGTACACACCGAAAACGCGGAGGAACTTAAACATTATTTGTCCCACGTGCGCTTCATCGCAATGACTGTTTGGATTGCGTACTATTGAGTGCGGTAAAATAACTTGGTGTGAGATTGGAAATTTAAGAAATGAATGATTTCTATAAACTTCAAACCAGGGTTTTTATTCGCAATTATAGGTGAACAGTTGTTTCAGTGTTCACTATTCACAACCATTTACCATGCATTTTCATACGCCAGTTTTGGTTGCTATCTTTTGGCTGCCCGTAGTAACATTACTTGTTTGGGCTTGCATCTTCAGTCTGTCTAAGACTGATTAGATGTTGACCTTTTCATCTTCATGCCTGAACACATAGCAACGGTTTACAGTTGTTTTTGAACTGCTATGCGACCAGATTGGTACACTGATAAACTTAGTATTAATGAAGGATTTATTCTGTGAAAAAATGATTAGATTATTCCAGGAATTCCAGTCAAATTATTCAGACTATAATGAGCCAGAAGATGGTATCTGCATTTCTCCAGTGTAAATAGCACCTACCTGACTTGTGTGTTATTAGGGAGCCGGCAATGGATCTGGTTGTTACAGCTCCTATGTACACCTATTTCTAAGGGAACAATAATATGAATTTAGACTAAATGGAGGACTTCAACCCATTATGCGGTCCTCTGATAATCTACATGGTGTACCGATTATCTTGATCACCTCAAAAGATAAATGATAGCGTTTATATGGCTTTCGATAACGTGGTTTTCTGGTATTCTGATTACTATTGTCACAATCGTTTTTTGCCATGAGCCTTAAACCGAAACAAGCCTACCTGTGGGCAGTTAATTTGATCCAACCATAGTGTTACCCGAGGGCTCAAATCATTCGCTTGCCATTGACTGCCTACTTTTCGGAGTCACTCAAAAGGTGATGAATTTCGGCATATTTAATTTTGAAAATCAATCCATTCGGGTGTTCACATACACCAGGCACTGTTAATGGTCTTGGATTGCTGCCGAGCTTGTTCCACTCTCCAAATGGTGGCGACTAATTTAATCAGATTAGGTCAATAAATCGATGAAAATGCCCGAGTTCGTGATATTTTCTCACCATGAGGCAGGCAGCACTGATAAGTAATTTTGGGAATTTCATTGAAAAACCGAAGAACCAGTTTTTTGCATGAGCCGGGTGCAGGTAAGTAATTTACCGTGCTGTGTGTAAACTGGTAGCTGTGGTCTATTGACATAAATATAGTAAAGAAAGCTTATTCTCGTACGTTTGTGGAGTGACAAAATGTGCTCGGCACCACAAAGAACTCACCTCTGCCAACTATAACCTTTTTGTGTAGGAACAAAAAACACCAACGGCTGCCATCTGAAACCTGAATCCACATTCCGCGTCGTAAACACAAACAGCAGGGCTCACTTTCAATCAGACAAACTTTGGGAAGCCTAATTTTGTTGGAAAAGACGAATGGAAGTGCAAACACATGGGCGGCTTTATTGTAGGTCGAATGTGCCAAATGAAACATGGCTTCGGGTAGGTGAGACGAAAGTAGATCAAACAGGATCCGCCGTTTAACATTTGGATTTGGAAAAGTAGTGAAATATAAAGGTGGCTGGAAATTAGAAGCCAGTGAGATTTCCCAAAACTGCACGCATGTGTTGATTTGATGGGAAACTTTCAAATGAGGTTGACCAGTGACCAATAGTGACACTGTTGTAGTCGACAGACCCAATCTCCTTACTTATTTGGACTTTGGGTGTGTTCTTTTTGTGCTAATTAACTCACCCCGTGTTTGAACGCAATTAACTATTCAGAATTCGTCTAGATTTCGTCATCCGGGGTAATCAGTCGATTCGTTGATGATGAAATCTGAACAAGCTTGAGTTGGGTAATGTTTGTTCTGTCTGGGTTTGAATTGGTTGGCATAGTAATAGCATACATGGTTTCCAACCGAGGGGTTCACAGCACAGTTTCGGAACCCGTGCGTTGGATGCACTCGAGCTGAACTTCACGGTCTAGTGATTCCTGAAACCTGCAGTATCCCATCCATATTCTCATTATTGATTTTGTGTCTTGTGTTATTGATCGTTGTATCTTGATTAATTTGGCAATAATTATGGACTCAAACATGTGGGCCATATGATACTTCAAACGCCTTGGTGTACTTCTACTCGACTAACCCAATTGGACTCACCATGTGAGGGAAACTACATGTCAATTGAGAAATCTACAGTATTACGTGTCCCATTGCACCCTTCATTTTATGACTGTTTTATTTCCTGCACTATGTCACTGGATTTACCTTTATTGGGTAATTTTTCCTGGCGTACTCTCAAAATATATTACCATGGTGAAATATCCTTGAAGGTTTACCTCAAGGCAGATTGATATACTGTTTTTACCTCCACCCGAATCGGTATTGAACGTTATAATTTCTCATCAGTTGATCGATAATGTGTTGCAATATTATCTGACAAATCACTCTCGCAGGATACACTCTTTGTAGCTCCATTCTGACATCAGTAGCGCGTATTAAAGTAACACCACCATACTTTGGCACTGTGGCGTAACTATGACTCCTCACCTAGACTGGTTGCTATCATGAATGGAGAACGAATAGGGGTAATGAGTCTATTTTTTTCGCTATCTTGGCTCACAACGGGTGAAGTGTCAGTACGCCTACAGAAGGCACTTTGGGTGTTCGCCATTTCATACATATGTATCGCTCTCGAGGTATCCACCTACCTGCGAAACGTCGAGCGTATTCTGCTGTATTTCGGCCAGTTCTGCAATAAGGTTTATCACAAAAAAAGATGAAGATAATCTTTCTGTATTCGTTCACCGCTGTTTATGCAGCATTGCACGAATCTGGTGGGGAGACCAGACAATCAATGTTGAGGTTAGGCGCAGTGTGTTAGATGACCGCGGTCTCCTACTGATGTTCGAAGCATGTGTTGTCGTGTATGCCATCAAACAGAGTGCCACGATACGAGATGCTTGCCGAGGTAGGTAGTGGGTGAAAAATTGGAAGGTGGTAAAACTAAGACCTGACATGAAAACCCTGACCGGGACACCCGGTCATATAGACCGCGTTAGTTTTCCTGACAGGGGATATCGAGATCATTGTAATTGCTGGTCGGACACAGTGAGTGATATAGTTATGTCGTAAACAGCAGCCCTCGTGCATTTTCTCAATTTCTTTGCATATTCAGTCCTAATGAATTCTCCATTTTCACCCTGAAACTGCGTTGAATATTCCTTTCTTCCCTTTGTGGGCTTCACTCGAATTGGCAGTTATGAGAGGGCAGTGGAAGCCGGTGTGTGAAAGTGCATAGCTCAAGAGAATGTAAGAACTCCAGTGAACTGAACTGATCTAGTCAGGTTGTTGGTCAAAATGGACAAACCACTGGCAGATGATTTCAAGGTAATCTTCATTCAGTACATTTGCATGACCTGATTCATTTTATGTTACTCTCAAGCCACATTTTGCGGTTAAAGCATTGACTAATAAACTAAAAAACTGATTATTTACATTTATTTACTGGTTTCACCTTCCACAATCATAGTGTTGTAAATTTAAGCTTATGTTTGCCAGTGCTCACATATAAACAGTTTAACCACAACCTTCTTCTTAACATAATGATGGTGAAACGCGTGTTTGCATAACCTTTGGGTTGACTACTGGTAGACAGTCGACAGAAATTTTAAAAGCATCTCTTATAAGAAATGAGACACGGTTTTCCAGTGGCATTTTTCTTATTTCTAGATGACTTTTTATCAAATTCTGTCCAAATGTGATCAAAGGATTTAGTAAGCTATTGGACAACTTATTTTCTGAATCGCATACTGTAAACTTTTAATGTGCATCGAACACGGTTACTGATGGAAGCTCTACTCACAAAACTCGCTTGTCCATTTATAGTGAACAAGAGCGGATTAGTGGGAAAAGAATTGGTCACCACAGGAATCGTGTAAATTTGGAGATAAGACGGGTTACGTTGTATGGGTTTTGAAACTAAAGTTGTTATTGTAGTAATAGTAGTGGTATTAGTACGCGCTGAACACGGAATACGTATCGCATAAGGCGTAAGAACTTGACCACACTAAACCACACAATATCACACGTAACCGAGACGCGAGGAAAAGGTCATAGGAGTCGTAGTTCTTTTATTGAAGGAATTATGGGGGGTTAAATAAGATGTGTGAAACAACCTCATTGTTCATCGGAGCCTCTGCTAATTGCGTTCTAGAAATCCCACTGCTGTTCAGCTTCTGTCTCAGCCGCAGCGTTCCTGATTGACTGGTAAAATCGACGTACAGATTGTAGTCCAGAATCTGTGGCACGTACACGCATTGCTGACGTCACTCGTGAAACCTGATTCATCGCGCTTGTCCGAAAACTGTAATGTAACGTTCCAGGGTTAGCGTCATTTCGTAGGCTAGGTTCACCACAACTAACTATAGTAGACTTGTAAATTTCGGAAGCCGATTTGTTATAAAAACTATTCAGGTTGAACTTTCCTTACGGAACCAATAATCTGGTACTACTAACATTTTTGAGTAGTATGCAAAAAGATTCGGTTGGTGGTTACCTTCAATAGTGAAGAATGAACTTAACCTTCTAGATTGAATCACTGTGTTCAAAATGATAACAGCGGATTGTTCCATTCACCGATAATTGTGATGACCTGTTCAAAATGAGACATTTTGTTATATGCACGACAAATTAGCTATACCCTTGACTATGGTTCGTAATGATGAATACTCCCGGAGCCGGAACTGGTCTTCTGCAATTGGAAGAAATTGGGAATATAACGCCAACTGCATCCTTTGAGTGATACTCACAAATGTGAGCAGTACCTCACAATACCACTAACGGCCTAGCAGATCATACACCTTGAACATTTCCCAAACATTACATCAAATACACAAAAAAATATTTAAACTGAGACTGAAGCAATAACTGCATCGATATACAGACGTGATAAAATATCGCAATCGGTCTGAATATGGCAACCTCATGGAATACCGTACCCGAGATCTGACAATTTGTCTGGCTGATTCACTCGGTTCCGGTCAAGCAAAATACCACACGTTCTCTCGTGTCAGATGCAATATTTTCAGCGCTTCGAAAATTGCATATTCTTCAAGCGGAATTTTTATTGAGTAGGAAAATTTGAGAAAATTCACCTTTCTATCCAAACAGTATTGAATGAATCAATTCTGTCAAACAAAATTATTATGGTGATCAATAATACATTGATGTGAAGAGAATAGCGAAATACAAGCTTATAAGTGTGAAGGTTAGCAAACTGGCAGTAGCACCTTGGGGTCCTCTGAGTGAAATTCAGAGAACTACAGAAGATTATTTTTCTGCATATCAGATATGCTATATTTATACGCTTTGTGTTGAATACTGTATAAAAGTCATACTAATTTGAACAACAATATTTTCGCTTTATTTTACTCGACGAATATCAATGACAGCCTGATAATAAAGAAATGATTAAAATAGATGATTGTTGGCTGACTAGACATGACCGCACCTCAATGACGGAGACCATCATCGCTAGATTACTGACTCGGACAATTATAGTTGCGGTAGAATAGAACATTCACGGAATCCTCCCTATTGACAGTCGTGTAAGGTGTTGTATTTTGTTGCAATTTCTCTGGCAATCGGTTGATACGCACTGATTGGAATTCTTGCCAAAAGTGACCCACAGTCACAGATTGATAAAGATGGCATTTCATTGGTTGGCACGAAGTATCCGAAGTGATTTGACAGAAATCGCACGTATATATGTTGATATCTGTTAGGAAGCTTACAGAAGTAGAACAAATTATTTTCCAAGGTAAATGATGAAAAATATATTCGATTCAATAAAAAGTAATAAGTGTGAAGGGATTACCTTACCACATCTATTGATAAGCCGAGGACAAAGTGAGACTTTTTAGTTTCAGTTTTGAGTGTTACACGTCTTATTTACACTAGTCAGTTATAACTACTCATGAGGAGTTACGTTATGAATATCGAATGATTCTGTACTGATTTACAGAATTCGGTAATTTAGGTTTATTGAAAACGATGGCGTACTTGCACTTAGCTGCTTTTGTAGACCAAATAGTTCCTATTTATTGCTAACGGATCTAAAAAACATGAGAAGGATAGAAATAGCCCGGGAAAAAACTTATTTCAAATGAAGTAGTTTCGCGTGTTATTTCGTACCATTTTCGAGCCGTTCCACATCATAAATTTATAGCCATGGCAGAAATTACGATCCCGAATACTGGAATACTGGAAACATAAAATAAATATGAAAGGCAACCTCGGAAGGTTAAAACAATTTCTCCTGATTCACACATCCAATGAGCGTCAGGCCTAAACAATAAGGTGACATTTGACCTTCAGCTATGAAAGCAAAGTGGTTATTGAATCACACACAGGCAAACTCCACACTGAACATCTCATGTATTTTTTTATCGAAAGCGGTTAAAATTGGTGTTCCACTGTTCGTGAATAATTCTGAGAAATACAGTTTTATCCTTCATTCGGCTAGTCTGCAAGGTCATCTGGCGGTAGAACTTGGGATTACAACAATAATGGTTCACTGTGCACTGGTTAAAGGGAAATGTTAGGGTAAGAATCTTCGTATCAAAAACACCATGGTGAAACAAAGAGATCGCCAAACGTCAGATATATCAAGTGTGCATTTCCTTCTATTGATGAAAGAAGAACGGTGAAGGTGGTTTTACTACTCGCAGTCACATTGAACAGGTTCCTGTGTACCTGAGGATATTCAACAGAATTGTTATATGTATACATATATATATGCAGAACCTGTTTTTTTTGTTATAAGCAAGCACATGGACACTCTAGCCCAATACAGACAAGAAAGCATTTTTTATTGAACCTCGAGATTGATTACTGAACGGCGGTCAAGAGCAAATAAGTGTTTGAAGGAATTCACTAGCATTAAACGAATGTGAAATCATTCGAAGGAAATACTTCGTTTGATTGATTCATGGATGTTCTTGTAGGCTACTTAGGAAGAGGATAACGTAAACCGAATTGCCCTGAAGCACTTGACTTCGGTTTCGCTTGCTGCGAGGCTGCATCGTGCCCTATTTTCTCAACCGCTGGGTAGTTAATGTCATTCGTAAAAAGTTCACGTCTATCCCAACAACGAGAAACCAGAATTGTATAAGCCAGTCCAAATATAGATGCTTAAGCCTCTATATAGATGGGGCAAATAGTAGTCCACCAAGTTGGATACACCGACACATTCCGATATTTGAATTTTGAAAACGTCACAAACCAATATAAAGGTTTTAAAACAAACAAAGCGCTTGGGATACATCCATACAGTATACGGTTACTGTCTAACCCCGCAGCTTTGTTGTTTTCATACTTGATCATCCACCGAACATACAACATACTGGAATATGAACTCACAAACCTGAAAGTTCCTCCCCCGCAACCCCCGGATTTTTTATTGCTCCTAAGCGCTTCGAATAGATTATAACCCTGGACCGTGAACTGACCGATCTCTTTTTCGTTCCAAATCACAGAAACTGACTGCATCGCCGCAGCTAACTGAACATCTATCTAAAGTGGATGGAACTGTTTACCAAGCCATGAGCTCCGGTGAATCGCTTTCTGTTCTTTGTGACTACAGACTCACCCATCCCGCCACGTGATTACCTAAGGGAGGAATGACATTGCGTTGAAACTTAATTTTCCCCCGCTGTACATGGTACCCGTTGTTTAAATGATCACATGAATATTGCAAACAGTAATGGTAAAATCCAGGATAGTGAACAGAATTTGGAGACGACGCTGAGTTTTCTATTGTGCATAAAGTAGAAAAATACTTAAATCTATGAAAATCACGAACGCAGTTTGCCCCGATGATCTATTTTCGTCTACGCTTAAATATGGCGCTGGCTCAGTCAGAGAGATGTTTGCGTCGCTTATTAACCAATCCATTTACACATGTTCGATTCCGGATTCCTGAAGACCGTTCACCTTTATTTCCATTCCTAAATCCTCTTCATTTATCACTTTATCTAAACGTTTTCGTCCTACCGCTATCACTTCCTCTGGACTTAAACATGCAGAGCGCGCCATTCTCACCCACTTGCAGTCTGCTATTATTGTTCCCAGTGACCCCCTCCAGTTTGCATACAAGCCAAATAGATGCACTTTGGACGCTGTCTCTTCAGTGATACACTTAAGTTTTAAATCTTTAGATGATTCGAAAAAGTCTATTTGTTGTGTTCTCCTTGATTATTCTTCCATTTTCGATTCCGTTCCACAACCTCTTCTTCTGAGAAATTTACAGCCATTTGGTTGCCCCATCAATTTATTGTCATGATTGAAAGATTATTTCACAGAAAGAATTCAAAATACGAAAGCAAACGGCACTATTTCAAAACCGTTAGTGAATGATTCTGGAGTCCTTCAGGGTGCTATGCTCTCTCCCTACATATTTTTAACTTTCATCAGTGACTTACTCTCAATCTCACCAGCCAAGACGTTTAAATGTGCTGATGATCTGGTCTTATGTCAAGCTATGTCAAACCAACCTGGCATAGATTCATTTTCCGGCAGTTTGTTACAAGTGCAATCCTTCTCGAACCAATCCGGTCTCCGGGTAAATAATTCTAAATGCTTCGAGTACATTTTTAGTCTTTCCCGATCCCAATATGCCTTGAAACCCTCACTCATCAATTCTGTACCCATCACCATACACATATAACACCAAAAATCTAGGAGACACCATAGATAGCGATCTACGGTGGTTCTCTCGCGTGCTAGTCTGTGTTGGCAAACTACGTCACTTATCTTTTCAAATACGCAAGCTACGACAATTTCGAGTGAAGTACGAAACTATATGTTCCTTTCTTTATTAATGCATTTTTCCTGTCATACTTGATTGTTCACCCGTTAGTTTCCGTAGCCTATTCAGAAAAGATTTAATTGGTCTTCGTCGCGGTTCCCCTTATTCCTTTAAACACTGATTACAAAGGTGTGTAATTTGCTTATTACTTCTTGTGAGAATTTCGCTCACAAAATGCTCAATGACCGCAGTCATCCGCTCAATCCAGATTTATCTGCTTGCCGTTCCCACTCTACAAAACAATCCAATTTTCCTTGCTTACCCTCCCGCATAAGCATTTATCGCAAATCTACGGTTTTCTATCTGGCCCGTATTTTCATAGACACAGTGAACATCTGCAAATTTTAAACCTTCAAGGATGAACACCTGTTTAAGTTTTATCAGAGTTGTATATGAATTTTTCTTTCATTATTTTTTATCCCAATGTAACGGTGAACACATTTCTTGACTGAAATATAAGCGCAGTTGCATGCACAAGTCATTTATAATACATTACAATGTGGAGATGGAGTATCAAAATGGAAAAACATATCACTACTCCTTAATACAAACTGCTAAAAACGGCAGCGACATAGATTATTTGGAACAACAAAATACAACCACTCGACTTGTTGTTCAATTTTTTCATACTGAATTCACCAAAAAGGCATTATGCTTTCGCAGATTAATTACATACTTGAAGACTCTCCAACTCTTTCAGATGATAAAACACATCAGCAATATAAGACATTTATTCAGTTGAACTGTAAACTTCACGTTTGGAAAACAATCTGAAATAGCGTGTTTGAGGATAATCTTTGTCCGTTTGTTACTTGTGAATTTTCGAAAACAGATATACGTTTCATCAGTCCCACAGAACCCATTGGGGACAGCAGACATGCTGGTAAAAATCCACCGTTCGTGGAACGCAGTGATAAAGCCAAATAGTGTATCTGGAACAGTTACAATTTTATCGGTAATTAAAAGACTTCACGCATCCTACAGCATAAAACTTTACATACTGCTACGGGGCTCACTTTCATCGACGTGGTTCGGCAGATTGCATTTAGTACTGAGCATGCATCTATGGTTTGGTTGGTTGATTCAGTTACAAAGATTGTCATGCGAACTGACGGTTAGGTTCTCGGTGAAGCTAGCGAAGTCTATCATATAACAGCCGACGGGAAAATCGCTGATATTTGGACGCAAGAGTGCATTCCTTTATCTTGGGGCAAATCACTGACCGTTCCTATGTTCAAGAAAGGATCCCGCAATGATGGCGAAAATCACCGCGGGATAGTTTTAATCCCTAACGTCAGTCATATATCAACGTCTCACACCTTTAAGACAGACCAACATCAGCAGCATGCCGGATTCCGGCCTGGCTGTGGATGTACTGATCATTTTTTTTTACGTCGCGACAGGTTCTTGAGTTGGGTCACAACCACCGTCGACCAACGATTGCAGTGTTTCTTGGCCTGAAAGGAGCCTTCACCTCATTTGACCGCGCAGTTCCGATGGGTTCCCTTCTTCAAAAAGGAATGCTCCAGAAGTATGTTAACTCACTGAAGTCACTGTATTCACATACCTCTGGTCGATTGAAGGCTTGCACCGAACTCAGTAGGTCATTCATCACCAGCAGCGGCGTTCATCACGGGTGCCCTCTCTCGCTGATCCTCTTCAGTTCTGTCATAGACGAAATACTGGAGGACGCACTAAGGGGACTCCAAATCGTAGGTATTGAATGGGCGGCTGGAGAAAAGCTGTGCGATTTAGGGTACGCCGATGGTATCATCCATCTGCTTGCACCTCTAAAGTGCAAAGTGATGCAGTTCTCTTACTCCTGAAACTAAATGACCAGGAATTAGTTATGGTGGATTTATTCCCCTACGTAGGTCGATGCGTGACCTCTGACGGTAGCGCTTCCAAGTTGATAACCGCCCTGCATTTCCAAATCTCGAGCAGCTTACAATGTACTGAAACACCTTTTGCGTAGGCATGATGTTTCATTTAAGTTGAAAGATCGTGTATACTGTACCACCGATCTTTTAGTTCCGCTTGATGGTNTTGAATTCGCGAGTAGAAGACATCCCTCGACTAGAGGTTTCCCATTATCGGTGTTTACGTAGTATGTGGGATGGAGTGAACGGGTTGGTACTCTGGAGGCAAGCCGTCGTGTGTTTGGGAGTTTATCGGGATAAACTTGTTAGATCGTCCAATTCAGATTGATAGGCTTCGCTGGTTGAGGCACGCATTGCGTATGCCCAGCCATGGTCTGCCGCACCACGCTTTATTCGCTGTAACCGTTCCAGGCTGGGGGAAGCCACGTGGAGGTCAGCAGATAACGTGAAGACGAGGTGTAAATAAATGCACAGAGCTATTAGGTAGTGTAGGTGTGTTGCGCCCTCCAAGTTGAGTTAGCAAAGACTGTTCTGCAACTGGTTTTTTGGAGTCATTGAAGGATCTGGCAGCGATTCGACAGCAGTGGCCTTCAATGTTGTCATTATTTTGCAGGCCAGAGTGCTTGAAACGGTCTGTATTCAGAGATCGATTGTTTAGTCTGTGTGTTGACTATAGGGGTTCTCTTTCTTCCCAATCCCTCAAAATAATTCGTATCGCTGTTCGCTTTACATATTACCACTTAATTTTTATGTATTGCGAGTTTGTCAGCGATCAGTTAATTTTGCTTCACTGTATTTCGTTGTACGATGATGATGATGATGATGTAACAGACACGGAACAATCGCGATTGTGTGGAATGATACGTAAAAATGCTTCTAACAGCACATATCTCAGTTGTAAGGGTTGGACTAACTACTGAAACACCGATGGCCGCTGGAAGTTTGGTCGGATGACCTGTTAACTTTACCAACGCATGGGTAATTTGCGAATATCGAGGAAGTGACAAGGAAAGAGAACAGCTTCGGGGTTTGAACAACTTAGTGAATCACGACGCATTGTTTTTCGGCAACACACGGAGTACGTCGTTCAAGTACGGAATACATGGTTGAACCGCTGTAGAACGTCCACAAAGGCTGGCAACAAAATTAGTAAAAGGTCTGTATGACAAGACAACTGCAAATATTGGGACTCTACTCATCTCAATACCTCCGACTTCGGGGGGACCTAATCTTGGCATATTGCATACTGCATAAACCCAACCACCCTTGCCGTTGTATACAGTTTTTATCCCAAAATTATCACCTCAGGGGACATCCACTGAAAGTAAAGACCCAGAACAGTCACCTTGATTGCTAGCATCACTCGTTTGCAGTCACAGTGTGCGGCTTATAGAATTCTCTTCCATCCTATGTGGTGTGTGCTCCTACAGTTGAACTACTTAAATCGTAACTTGGAAAAGCATTGGTACACTTAAAATTTTGACATCCGTGAGTGATCATGCATATTATTATGATCATTATTGTTTTCTTACTGTGAAGTTATTCAAAATATTCTGTAAAACTCCTGTGGGATATGATAAGCTTTAACTTTTTTAAATCGCCCACAATAAAACTGTTACTCTTACTTTGTTGGTACACGAAGGAATGTAAAGAAACACTTCCAGCGAGTAGAGACTAGGGTGTACTGAAACTCAATGGAATACATCATTAAAGAATAACACGGAAAGGGGATCAATAAAAAATAAGTCTGAGTTCAAATGCATTCCGAGGCCGGGGGGTGGCGGGTAAACGAACGAACGAATGAATGGGACTGGGTGAGTGAGATACCGTACAGAAAACAATGCATTTCGTGGTAAGCCGCAAGGGGCATGTGTAACATATGACCAATGTAAACAATGTCGAGTTCGAGTTGCATCGTTTCGAGTGAAGGCACCCCGGGAGAAACGTAATGTATGGTGAAGTGGTGAAGGTACGGACAATTCACGTTCATTTTGGCAAAGGATCAAGATATTGTGGGTTCGAATATGGATTTTCGCACAGCTGCAACCAACCCTATACAACCGTCGGTATCAGAATGACTCTGGAGACCGATCAAAAATGCACTGAGTTTGGGGATGTGGTTTTCCGAAAACGGAACCCTCAGGTTATAAAAAAAGCTTGGAGAAGAAATATGGTTCGTTAACCTTCGTGAGTGTTCTATGCTGTCACGAATATCAGAAAAGCTCGTCGAAGTTCTATGCCACTCACAATCGCCAGCCCCAAAATTCTGTTTAGTACCGCCTGTACACTCTCCTCGATTTGTTCCGTATTTTGTATTTTCTATTTTTGGCTCGCATTTTGCTTTTCGTTTTTGTTTTTTAAGCTTCGTAAGAGCCTGCCTAGGAGCTTGATAGTAGTATGCAAGTCAAACCGTCCAGTAAAATAAATTATCATATATTGTGCCAACAAAATCGTAAATTCTTATGTGAATTCGTCCGAATGTAGTGCCTATCAGTGTTTGATTGTTGTGCATTGATTTCACACACAAAAACTCAAAAGGTGTGCGTTGAAGCACACACAGGAAGTGTCATCTCAGTAATCTATAATTTTTCCAATTTTCCATTTTTGCCTTTTTTCATTCTGTACTGTATCCCAATCCACCCATCAGTGTTCTTGTCATTATTATCATAAATGTGGCGTTAGTACCGTACTTGTCCGCAAGCCGGTGTTTAATATATATATATATATATATATATATATATATTTACATATATATATACTTTGAGAAGAAGGCGAAAACTGAGTGATTGTATTTACAGTGACATTTCCATTCAGACTAGAACTCGTTGTCAAACCATAATACGTGTGAATGAATTGGGTCTGTTTGTGCCTCGCACTGTGGTTTGTGTCGCGCCTGTTTGTCAACCAATCCCGCGTTCTTCATTGGTTGTACCGTCGTTGCGTAATGTTTTTCGATTTTCACCTATCGATTAAATGAGTTGGTCGAAAGCAGCGCTTCCTCTTTGCCTTAACACTACTTTTGCATCATTGATTCTCACCTCGTGATCTGTCGTTACGCCGTGGTTCCAGAGGTGTGACTTCGGGTCGGCGGGTCGTAGTGCAAGTGTGTTCGTGTAGGCGAGTGGACAGTTGTTTGCCTGTCTTTCCCACGTAATGTTGGTCACAGTCTAGGCACGGAATTTCGTACACCACCCCTGATTGGTCGTGCGGTTCGACATAGTCCTTGCCGTTGAACAAAATTCACCGCAGCGTTGTTGTAAGTTTTTGGGCAATGTTAACACACAGTATTCAAAGGATGCGATCGGCAGCATCTGCTTCCCCTACATATAAATGGTAATAAGAGTTTCATCTTTCTCTCTCCATCCTTCGGTTTTCTTTTTCCCCTAAAGCATGACTGGACGAAACTTTTGGGGTATCCATTTGTGCGGAATCGATGGAACAGATGCATTCGTCCTTGATGCCGGATTTATTCTGTGCTACAATGATTGTCCACACGGCGGAATAAAGTGTAAACATAGCTCCTTAGGTGACACGTGGAGTGATTGCTGTCGTAGTTAAGCACCTGGTCTGTCGTAGTGGTTTTTCTGTACACAGTGGTTTATGTGTTTCCGTCTGGCTTTCTTATGACCGGCACGTCCAGGAAAAAGACCTCCGTATCGTCTTAAATGCTATCCCTGCAAACGTTTGTTTAGAGCATCATCAAATTGCTCAATTCCTTCTGCCGGTAGCACCACAAACGTGTCGTCCACCTATTGGATCCAGAGAAGAGGACAGTATTCTTCAACTGCCTTGGCTTAGAATTATTTCATCATCGTACCAGCTAGTAGGCCGGATAGTGGTGATCCCATTGGGGTTCCTTTCATCTATCGATAAATCCTCCCGTCTAACTGTATATATATTTCCGTGTAGATTTCAAGCAGCTTCATAATGTCAGGCAGTAAAAGTAGCGTTCTTTCTGGAAGACCGGGATCATCTCTTATCAGATTCTGTATGCTCTCCAAAGCTGGTTGTATCGATATGTTTGTGAAAAGTGATGTGACGTCGAAGGAAACCATTTTGCGCGGTTTCAGCTTTAATTCGTTCATTCAATCTAGGAATGCGACCGAGTTTTTATACCGTTATCTTCAGAAATAGATGGGCGTAGTAAACGGAGAAGATACTTAGCCAGCTGCGAGTTGGGAGCCGTTGTCAAAAAAACGGATTGGACGTAGTAGCACGCCGGTTTTATGCACCTTTGGCAGTCCGTAGATCCGCGGGATGGGACCCTCCAAATATGTATCACACACCTTGTGCCTTATGTATGGTCGGATAAATTCGTAACTTAATTGTTTTTTTAATTTAGCGATTATATAACAAGTATATTTATTTTTTCATTATTTGAGAAATAAATTGTCACAAAATGACCTGTTGATTGATATTAGTACAAATAAGCAATTGATAACTGTCTGCCGGCGTATAGAACCGTTTAGGGACTATGGAGCTTGTACTGACCGACCCGCGTTTTTCTCACAAATAGGGTATTTAAAGACACCCCAATCGATTCACGATTCGTGATACAAACCTAATAATGTTTTGAATTCCATCACTTCACTCAGCCCCGATTGTTCCAACAGAATTCTTCCGCTGCTTGCACCGGATGTGTCACATGACATGCGTTATTATAGTCACAGTGAGTCAACATGAATTAGCCCAAAAGGGTCATTGAAATCCACCTCATTTTATTCCTAACCCTCGCTCTGGTTTGTACAAAGCCGGTTGAATCGCTTGCAGTCTCGCGTTTTTCATGTTCAATCTCCACATTCTAAGAAAAGCTGGTTATCTGTGGCATTGAATAGTGATGATTTGTAGAACCTATTCTATCCGGATCGTAAATGTCGTGATGGATTAGATACAGAATTACTCCTATTCAGCCTCATTCTCTATCGTAGGGAATAAGGAAGAAAGGGGATTGAACCACAAGTCAATGTTGAACCGTTTTCTATTACTGGTGAATTATTGCCTCAGAGGCGA
Source organism: Echinostoma caproni (assembly GCA_900618425.1). NCBI lineage: Eukaryota > Metazoa > Platyhelminthes > Trematoda > Plagiorchiida > Echinostomatidae > Echinostoma > Echinostoma caproni. Next base: position 37,539 of record UZAN01039774.1, on the reverse strand, counting down.
TATGACGAAATGTATTGTGCCATTCAAGCACTGGTACGACAACCGATCACCCCCAAATAACATGATTACAGTCACGGATAAATTTATAACTAAACGCGGAAAAGCGCCATTAGAATAAAAAAATGGAAATACTAAGACAGTCCCCTCGGTCAGAGATAGTCTTTCCGTACATATCAACGAGATGCTAGCATGCAATATAGATATATACATATATTACGATTTAATCTTCTAATACCTTTTATACCTTGATTCATTCTTAGCCATTTGGGGTGGACTTGTAAGCATTAGGTCCACCAGCTTGGTAATCGAATAGCATTTATCAGTTCCGACCTGTATGTGTCGCAGCCCGAACTCGATCGACCCCTATCAAGATACCTGACGTAGCACTCTCTGTCTTCAACGCAGAGAAAATGTTTTACAATTTATTCAAATCCTGATGGACTGCGGGTAGTGTCCTTAGGAATTTGCCAAACCAGAAACTGCACGAATGTGAGGAAACATTACGTGATAACGTCCTAATAAATTCGATTACGAACCATGCTTGCGAGGAGCAGGAGATTCGCCTCGGGAAAGTATGATTTACCTCAAAACCTGCTTGACCAGTATGGTGAGTTTTGCTTGATCTTGTACAGAACCACCACCACAAGGTGCCCCATATTCCATTCTCATCCAACACACAGGGTTTGACGGATGATTACTTTTAGTGATAAGCGGATTTAAATAATTTGGATAGCCAGATCCAATAAGACATCCAACTGTTTCCTACGGTAAGGGTGTATACCTCTGCGGTTCATAGTATTCTGCTTTACGATTGAGAGATCTGGCTCCTCCAAGCGGAAGATGCTAATCGACTTTCTGTATTCAAACGCTAACGTCTCTAAATCATTACTCGCATCTGGTGGGTAATGGTTCATCGTCTTGGGTTGTATGTGGATAGTCGTTCTCTAAAAGATCTAATCGTTCCACCGCACCTCCGATGGATCGGTCACTTGTTGCGTATGCCTGCTCATCGTTTGCCCGCCGTGTTTTCTTTTGAACGTGCTGAGCCAGGCTAAAAATGCGCCGCGACAGTCAGATCATGTCATGGCGTAGAGGTATGAAGGGGTAAAATTTAGTTTTGGCTTCGGTTGGTGCAGCCCACCTTCTAGTTTGGAGACCAAGTGATGATGATTATCGTTGCTTGGAGACATTGATAAATATGACGCAGAACAGAAGTTATAAGGAGTGAATACCGTAAATTTTACTTGTCGAGATCTCATGCCTCCATAAAGGATAACAATATACTGACAGAAAATTATCGAAAAAACATTTTCACGGTATGAAGTTAAGTAAGGTACTCACCATTAAGATATTGCGTATATATATATATATATATATATATATATAT
>UZAN01039774.1:8170-30589 GCA_900618425.1 Echinostoma caproni | reverse complement strand
TGATGGTTAGAAACATTGAGTAATAGGGCTAGTTGTCTCAAACAGTGACGTTCGTGCATCTTCTCAATTTCCTTGCAACCTTCGATCACTGAAAGTCTCCATTTTCTGTTCGACTTCACTTTCAACTTTTCTTTATTGTCTTATTCTTCATCCAAATGGGCAACCGAAGGGCAACAAACAAAACCGGCGTACGAATATGGGATGTTAATGGTTGTACAAACTGACACTGAAACTGAAAATTTGATTGATGCACTTACTGTTATCATATGCTATAATTGTTTGTAGCAATGTTTATTTGACAGATTGAAGTTTTATTTTGGGATTGGGAAATGTTCTGTATCCTCGGAGGGATTTGAACGCACGCACGCGCGCCACCTACGTTTCTGTACAGCGCCCACTCTACCAACTTAGCTACGCGGCTACACCAATGGTACTGATCTTTTCACATTCGAATTACCCATCCAACTTGCAGAGGCATATGGCATTCACTAGCATGTATGTTGACTGCCCCGACAGATTTTCCTGGGAATTCACCGGAGTCCACTGAATTGACCATCACGTGTTTTTCTATATTCTCTCATTGGAGAAGCACGGTATTTAGAAAGATCTATTTAGCATCCAATTGCACTCGGTCAAATATGACCGTTTTTCGTCTTATGTTCCATCTTGCCCTCCTCCACCAGATGAAAATTTGCATAAAATTGCTGTAGGCCTTGATCACAACAGTACATTTTCGAGGTCACTTGTGTTTATCTTTTCAAGTGTTATTCCCATCGGGGCAACTGTGTTCCAAGCGGGTTAATGACCAATCATTCATACCTACTCACCCCTACAGTGATGTCCCCCATCTCAACCAATGTGGATTGTTTGTTCCGCCCCAGGCCGATAATATGCTCATCCACTGCTTGCCACCGCTTCAGTCGATCAGGTCCCGTCTAAGAAACGTTTGTGATGTCGATAGTTAATTTCTTACAGACTTACTTTCAAAACGTCTATTATTGTTGCCATCTAACCGGTTTCATAGCACAAATTGCCTTGCAGCCACGGCAAACTATTTACTTAGATAATTTGGTTCCGTTTTCATTACAGACTCTCCTGTGAAAATGCTTTTTACGAGCAACGACAGATTGACATCTCCGTCATTCAAGGCATTACGGCACGAAAAGAATATTTCTCAAAGCCCCAAAACAGTACAAATGCAAAAAGAGTGTTTGTTTTTAGCAGGGTAAAGTTTGGACTGGCCGGCGTATGACTTGTTCGGCTTGTGGTGCCACATTCTGTTTCTATATGAATGTGGAAGTAAAACGTCCTCGCTGAAGGAGTCGAATTGCCGAATACTGTCACAATCAAACGAGACCATACGCACACTAATGGTTCCTATGGCTGCTTCGAGGTCTGTTTTATGATGCAGGGTCTTTTACTCGAAAACGGCCTTCTTTCTTTAATCGCGTATCTTTTGTGATCAGTTGTTTCCGCAATCATCCCAAGGATCTTCAGTTCCTTCTCCGTTCCGTCTTACTTCTCACAGGATGATTCATGGCTCTTGCCAATCGTCCGACCATATTCATGTGTTGTCGGCCAGTTTCCTTGGCTTCCACCACTTGGATATGCAATTTTTCTGAAAGGGTAGAATAGTATGGTGCATTATCACATCCAATGAAATTGAGCAACAAATCGTAAGTATTACCACATATCTCGGGGAATATCACTGTTCAACACTGGTCTAGCGCATTTTTGGAAGCATGTGCTTACCATTATCTGCGGTAACCGGTTGCGCCCTGGTGGTGAAAAAGGTTGCCCTGAGTTGCCGCCTACAGTGATTTCTCTGTAGATGCAAGTTGTTTTCACTCGTGCGCTTATGCGGAATCAATGGGAATAGGGCGTCAAACCTCAGGCCTGATAAACTATTGACAACCTTAAACGTCTATAATGATCGTAATAGTAGTAGTAGTACTACGCAAAGAATTCTGAGCACGAACCACACAATCGGAATCACAGGACACAAATCTAGGATCAGCTAACGCGGACTGGATTACGGAAGCACTAGACCGCAAAGGCGCGGGCTCGCAATATCCCACGTGAACGGGACGCGAGGAATAGGCCACAAAACTGACAACTAGTAGTTCATTTACGGGGAGAAATGAAAGCGGGTAAATAATATGTACAAAAGAAGATCAATGGTTATCTAGGATTCTATCAATCATATTACAATATTGATTGCTTAATTCTGATTCTGTCTGCGCTGACTCGGATTGGCTAACACGATCCACCAATAGCGTGCAGTCAGAAGCCGTGACTCGTACGTACGTCATTGATTTCACCTTCAAATTCGATTGATCGCAGATGTCCAGAAACTGTCACGTGCCGCTCCACGGTAGGCGTCATCACGTAGATCTGAATCACCACAACGTCTCTCCCAAGTCTCTTCTCATCCGCCTCCGTTTGAGAGAGAACAGATTGAGTACCCTGGGTGGCTTTTCAAGGCATTTCCATCATTCTCTAGCTACCATCCTTGTGGCAACAGCGTAAAATATTTCTAGGATTTCGGCGTCATCTGGTAAAATGGAGCCCACGCCTGAACACAACATTCCACATGCGCATAGACCATCTATTTGTACAGTGGGACGAATACCCCGGATTAACTGCAAGTCATGGTTACGTATGAACAAAACAGCTGTCCCCAGGAATTGTTTTTGGTCCTTAAACACTGGGTACTTGGTTTGAAGTCCCATTTTACCGGTTTTCCTAGATCTCTGGCTTGGCACATCACTGGTATCCAAACCGAGTCAGAGCTTGCGGTACTCTTTCATCCTAGTTGACAACAGAAAATTGGGTTTCACAGGGTTGCCCTCTCTCCGTTTCTATGTAACTTCCTAATGGATTTAATTCCCGTGCGACGATAGCGGTGTTAGTTTACTCCCAGGTGGCAGACTTTCTGATCTAGAGTATGCAGCGACCTTGTGCTACTAAGTGAAGATCCAGGTGGGTTGCAAGTTTTTCTGGATGGTTTGAGTGCTAGTGTAGCCCTGTTGGATATGCGTTTTGCACCTTCAAATTGTAAAATGTTACTGCAAGATTAGGTTGGTCCAGCCCCAAACGTTACCCTGATTGAGGAAGTAGCAGAGAAAGTAGACACATTTTGCTATCTGGGGACCTATATCTCATCTGGCGGAAGCATCACAGATGAAGTGTCGGCTCGCATACAGAAGACTCAGTTGGTATTTGCCAACGTGAGAAATCTGTGGCCTCGTCTCACCATCCGGTTACCTGTTACAAGTGTTGCTTTACGGTGCAGAGACTTGGCTACTACGGGAACAGGATAAAAATAGATTGTTGGTGTTCAACCGCTGTCTACGTCGCATTGCACGAAACTTGAGGGGTGACCGGACGGGAGATGCTGAGGTTAGGCGTAGAAATTTAGGTAATCGTGTTCCTCCATTACAGCAAGTAGTTGACCTCCATAGATGATTTTGTTTGGGGCATGTTTTACTTATGTCACCAGATAGGTTGCCACGGCGAACGGTGGTTCGTTAGGTTCCCCGGCTGGGGAACCCGAGATCATGGTTACCGATGGTTAGAGACATTGAACGATATGACTAGGTGTCTCAAACAGTGGCGTTCGTGCATCTTCTCAATCTCTTTGCAACCTTAGACCACTGAACTTCTCAATCTACTCATTATTCTAGTAACTTCAGTCTAAATAAATTCACTATCTTCCGTTTGAGTTTGCTCTCAACATTTTGATCTTCATTGTGCTATTTTATCCAAATGGGCAACCATAAGACAGTAACCAAAACCGGCGCACGAAAGTGCATGGTTAATGGTTGTGAGAACTGAACTGAATCGAACTGTATCGATAAGCCCCATCCAATTCCTTCATTTATCCTCGTGGCAAGAAGCTGACATTTCTAGTCTTTCAGTGGTGGTGGGTCCCACAGTTTTGCTCATTTTCAACTACATATATATATATATATCAAGATTCCATCCAGCTATTTAACATCATTAGAAAACAAAAAGCGTTGTCAGCCAACAGTCATTTAATATACCGTATAAAAGTAAATGAAAAAGGCATGATTAGCCACGCGCAAATACACATGAATGTCTCTCAAATACCCTTCAGTTTATTTATAAACAAAACAGGTCTATCGTAGATGCAGTTAACTCACGTTCTAAATTCACTGCCATTCACTGCCGTTCATAGTATTCTCTTATTTTGCCTTTTTCCGTCCTAAACAGTTACTGGTCTGTCTCTCTACTCATTTTACAAAGCATAGGCTGTCTTTCAAGGTATACAAAACATCGTTGAAACCATTAACCGACAATTTTGGTTGACTCCAAGATGTGGTCATTCAGCCATCCATTTTTCTGCTTTCATAAACAATCTACCGCGCAACTTTCTATAGTGTTCTAGGTTAAAAACGTGTGAATGATATGACCCTATGTCAGACTGTTTCGATCCTTTCAAACCTTTATGCGTTTCCCACTCAATTGTCAGACATACAGATTTCATCGATTTCCTAACTTGCATTAAATAAGAACAAACATGTCAATGTCTCTCTTACGAATTCCCTACCACAGAATGACAAATTTTATCCAGCAACAACTCCATTGCGAAGATTTGCAAGAGACGATGCTAAACAGCAGTCCTAAATGGCATTTCCAAGCAATTCTGAACCTTCCGAATAATAATCATTTTCAATTTGATTGAGCAGTGAACATCTTATTCTGCTGCACTGTGCCACTGTTATGTGTTGCAATCACTACCATTTAAGTTTGATTAAAAGGTTTGTCATTTTTCGGTCATAATTCGTTTAGTTAATGGGACGATTTGATCGGGAAGCTCACCGATCAACTTTGATCCACAGTCGGTTCACATGGTACGTCCTTTGACCATGGTCTGCCCATCTGTGGTTCTCATCAATATACACGCTTCGTTTTATTAAAGAATTTTATTCCTCGAGTTATTTAATTCAGGGATTCCCTGTGCCGTGTTTTGCATGACTGTAACGAAAAACAAATTAACAGTTGCCACAGCGTTTCGGTCGAATCTTGGTGCATATTTTATGGTCATGTCCTTTGTCAGGTCACAAATAATGTTTCTCCCTCTCACTCCCCAGTTTCTTATGTGTGACAGCCATTACTTTTTGACTGAACTGTAAACGTGACTACCGTCACAGAATCCTTCGGAACCAAAACACAAAATGTAAACAACACGTTCCTTTGAAAGATAAGCCTATATTAGTGTAGGACAGAATAAGAGAGAGTGCCTTTTTTAAAAAAACACAACAAATACTCCAATCGGTTCGTCCGGAGATAAATACAAGACAGTGAAACGATGCGTAGCTTAAATAAGGTAACGCATTGAACAAAACACAATGTAGCAACTTCATGTTGGTCGACCTGTCCCCTTGTAATTAACAGCAGTGTGATTTGGGGAAAGGGACAGTTAAAAGACGGAACTTCTGTGATGTTTTTGGCACCCGTTTGATGCATGACTAAATTGACCTCCAGGATTCATAATGATAGGCTGGTAAACCTATGGTGTGTGTTCTACCGGGAATCACTTACTTAGGTCACACGAGTCAGATTGGCGAGAAGAAGAATGGGGAAGTTTCAAATTGTGTTCACCACTATGTTCCACAAAAGGTATGATGTGGAATTGTAGGTTTGAATCCCATAACATTTCTCCAATCTTGTCTGAAACCAAGAGTTTACCCCAACCAAAGGTCTTAGATTGCTACGCAGGAACCAGAAAGTGGAGCGATATCGAAAGAGATGAGATCTAACGATTTTCGTACGGAGTATGCAAAAATGGTGTGGAATGGGGGAGTTTCGAAACCAATTGTTTAGCGCACCGCATTACCAGAAACAGTTAAGCAAAACACATCCTAAGAGTACGTTGATTCCGTGCAAGCTAAGTGTAACATTTCTACATGTTCTGAATAAACTAAAACATCCTGTTGAATTTTTCACATTTAGGTTTTCCATTCTGTCGGTATTGAGAATTTTAACATATGTGTCAGTGTTTCGGCCTATAGTACGATTTTTATTGCGCACGGGAGGCTGGGTGCAATAAAGTTTCTCATGGAGCACCTTTATTAATTCGGCAGTGTCCTGGAACCGAAAACTGCTTGGTTGCAGCAGAAAAACGCTTGTATAAATATTTGCGACCCGCAATTCCTTGTGCTTTGAATCGTCCAAACAAAGCACATTCTGTTAAGTCCAGCTGAATATGCACAAATAAACGTCTCATATTTCTGTGCGGTAGGCATTTTGGGTATCCTCTGGGGATTGTTTTTGCGAGGGAACAAAGGTGACGATAAAAACGTTATCAGGACAAATGCAAGCTCGGCTCAGAATAAATATTGAGATTAGAGGTTGTCCACATATCTTTGGTAAGTCAGGAAATGCACCAATCTCCAGGTATCAGGCAGCCAACCATATCAATCAGTGTATCTAATCCTTGGTTAGGCTAGCTCAAAGCAACCCAACTGATCATAGTTTTTCAGCAGGTCTATGGACAGACCACGTGTGGCCTTCTCTGAATCGCCTTATGTATTGATAAGCCGGAAACGCCGTAACACATTAAATCTAGTCAAGAATAAATAGTTTTATACGTATCAATGGGCAAATCTTCAGCAAACAAGCAAGGATATTGGACAAAGAAGTGAACAATGATAAAAGATGCACAAAATCAGCATCTATGCCGACCGATTGAAATTAGGTTGGCGTCATATTCTGCTCAAATCAAACAACTCCTGAGTTTGTAAGAAATCAAGCTACGAAAAGCAGACCAGAATGGGTTTCACTTGCATGACGTGCATATGTGTGGCCATGAGTGTGAACGAATGAAAGAACAATGATATATTTTCTCAAGTTAACATGTTGACGGTGACAAAGGTGAAACCTTCTGTGACAGTTTTAAAAGCTTTGCAGTAGACAGATGTAATACGTTTTGCAGAACAACCACGAGAAATCACGCTACGTCAAAAAAAGAAACTTGGATATGAGAGTTAGAGGTCCTTAATGAACAGGCCCAGGTAAAATATTATAGATTATCTACCTGAACTTTGGATCTAAAACTCCTCATTTGAGCGAATTAAGGTGAAAAACAAAAAAAATTGAAATCAGCTCACCTCCTGGTCAGAACAGATAGGGCGATGGTGAAATAAAGCACTCACATAACTGAGAGAAGTTTGCCGGTCCGTATGGTTATTTAAAATGGATAATGGTGGGTCAGGAGATAATAATTTGTCCTCTTTACAACCATTACAAAGAAACAAAATGGTCTCGAAACACAACATGAGGTTCTCCCTTTTTTCCGTTCCTGAACCTACAATCTACAGTTGTCATCCTACCACCTCGCGGCACAGCCTAAGCCCAAGGCGTCTATAGCATGTTATGCATCACCCGCGTATGCAGTTGATATAAATAGATATAAAAATGGACCTTACTGTACCTTAGAATGTAATGCTTCCCTAGTTTAAGAATTATCGGGTTTTGAGCCCACCCATTTCTGTAATAACGTATCATATTATTATGATATATTATTATATATTTTATATATTATATTTTACCGGTGTAAGACATATCGGTCAAAGTTACAGTAGCACATGCATTACACAAAATGTTGGAAACCCATTGCAAGTGTCACTAATACATATGTAAAAGTGTCTGTNAGTGTCTGTATCAAATCATCAGGAAGCAAATCGCCGATATTATCTTTGCACGAAAGTAGATCCCTGAACCCCAATATCCCCGCCTTCCATTACCAATGTTGTTGCCTTGACAATATACTTGTTCGTAAACCAGATGATTTATATATTTCTCGAATTTCGAACTATGTCCATACTGGCATTTAAAACACAGTTTAGGGCGAACAATTGTTTTCATTAACTCATAATCATGCCGGTACAGTTTATACGAGGGGAAAAAATCCGAGGGGTTGGGAGGAGAACAATAAAATGTAAGGAATCGTTCACTTCGTGTATGCATGTCTGTGTTTGTGTGTATTGCAAACCCCTTGAAGCACAGATATGAGAATGCGGTGTGCAACACACACAAACACAGTCACACACACGAGTTGAAGGATTCCTTATACTTTATTGTTCTCCTCCCAACCCCCAGGATTTCTCCCCTCATGTATACTATAACAGCATGATTATGAGTTATTGAAAACAATTGTTCTCCCGAAATAGTTTTCCATATATATATATGGGGGTTTTGTTTTCTAAAACTGTTTTATTCAGAATGGCATTTGTACTTTGTGTCTCATACTGGCAAACCAATAAAAGTGAACAGCATGATCGTAATGCATTAGATGTCTTTCCGAATTTCAGTGACAGTAGTAGTGATATAATGAAATTCCAGTAGGCCATCACGTCACGGCTAAAAATGGCTCTATTCCGGTACGTGGAAAAATTTGTTTATTATCGAATTCATGGACTAATCAGTCTGCATCATCCACATGAATTTGCCAAGTAACCTTCAGGGTATGCCAGTGGTAGGAAATAGAAACTCTAACGCTTTTTGACTGCCTACCCGAGTGACTAAACACCTCCCAGTATGGGTCGAACGTGAGCGGATAAAATCGGGCGCTATACAATCAACCAGGCCACCAAGCCGGTTACATAGAGCACTTGTGACATCAGTGGCTTGCCATGTGCTGCACACTGGTCACAAAAGCCAATCGCGGGACTTCGTTTTGGGTTGATTACACAACTCCTAATGGATGGCGATTAAGTTTTGCGGAGACCATGTTAATCACGCGCCGAAAGCCCCTGTTGTGTCAGCAAAGGAAGGTCTACAGCTGTCTGGCATTGCCCCGGTGATCACGAAGGCAGAGGAGTGAAATGAAAGTACGTTGAAGTGGCATACCTTGTGTTATATAAACTACTTTATTTCTGCAGTTAGCACAGGTGAAATGCAGCCGAAAACATCCGGAATTTAATCGTGCTCGCTTGCAGTGCACTGTGTTCTCTGTTCAAGTTTATTTCGGGAAATAATTATTTCAACTGAATGAATATTGTGATTTAATAGCGTAAGTTATATATATTTTGGTTATGACACCATTTAGTCATTCGGTGTGAATACTTTTCACACATTTATCTGTCGTAACATCGATAGTTCTATTGGGCAGTTGCTTTGTGCTCCGGTCACAAGCCTGGTGGTTGCGAAAACGGAATTGAAGTGAGGATTGAATCCCACATTTAGAGCATCAAGTCAGCTGAGCAGTCCATGGGCACCACTGATCACAACACACGACAGTAATGGGGAGACAGATTGAGAACAGTTCGAGTGATCTGCATTGATGATAACCGTAAATTACAAAAGCATTGCCATAGTGAACAACCCTGTTTAATTATTTTTGAAGTCATCCGGCTGAAGAGCGGGTTGGGATGAAACGACCCACCTCTCGCCCTGATGCTACCTTGGTCGCCTCCTTTGCGCACTCACATTGAAGTGCGACTAGGTACACCATAGTCCTATATGCTCATTTTAGTATCCAGTAGATGTGCAAACAAGTCAACCAGGACATTAGCTGCGCAATATTATCGCCGAAACTGGGTCCGAATAATGTTACACGAGACTGACGATCTCGATCGCGGATCCCGAGGTGCAGACGCCAAATGTGAACATCACACTTTTGTTCGTATTCATCAGAGGTCTAAGGAAAGTGTCAGTTGTATGAATAGTTACACAATCAAATACATATGCATAAGATTTACCATAGGATGTCCAGGATTTTCATACCTAATGCGAGCACAATTCGGTCCTCTCGTTTTAGACACATTCCGTTGAATCATTTAGTTCCGGTTGACGATGAGCTTACTGATACATTATTTACTAATTCACTGAATATTGATAAATCAAATATGGTTACTAGAACAATTGTGGGACATTAAACAACTGGTTCTACTCTGGACCGGAAGTTGTCTGTTGCATTCATGAGCAATATTTGTATCCACATCATCGTTCGCTGTCTCACAATCGACCTTAAACTTTCAATCACGAACACTGTCCATCAGAACAACTGCTACCATCACCACCAACACCACCACCATCAACATCATCATCATCATCATCATCATCACCACCTCCACCACCAACACAACCAAGATGATGATGATCCCTTGACCGGGGCTGCTGTTGTTTCTGCCACGTGCGTAGCAATCAATATAAGCGAACCATTCGGACACTCCGAGTGCGATCGATCAAACAAAGGACAATTATTCACCATGGCCTAATCCTAGTGACCTTTTGGCCAGGGGGCATTCCTAAATGTTGCGGATCTGTTAGATAGTTAAGGACAATGCATAGGTTACAGGAGATTGTGAATAATTTATGATTTTTCGAAACTATCATATACAGTGGAAAATTCAAATTCAAAATCTTTACTTGGATATCGGTTCCAGCTAGAGTTGCAAATGTGTAACTATTCCGAAGGAGACAAATAACAAAACAAGTAAAGAAGAAATTTGAAGTCAGCGAAACGCGGGGTTTTCCCTATTGGAACTTTCGGGAAAAATCTAACGCGGTTATTTGATTTACTATCTACGGAGTTGCAACCATTTATCCATTTTTGAAAACCAAGTTGCAGACTCAAATCCGCAGTGCAGTATCCGAGAAAAACACTTCACAGCTGCGTCTGATCATCTCGATTCTGCGCGCGCTATTTTTTTCTGTTGTGTACACCACTCATCCGAATTTATTGTCTGCATGTAATCAGCACATTGCGAACATTTTGTAACTTAGTATACACATATTTCTACTCGGTTGTGTTTAGTTTTAGAAAAACAAGTGCTTAAATGACTGAAATTATTAGAAACATATGTTTTCCCCAAATTTTCCACCTTTATCTGACACGTAACAACAAAATTGGAAAGAATAACCGGCAACTGGGCAAAAGCATCGCTTGATTCTTGTCGATCTTACTCCGCATCTGCCCACCCCTCGGTGATTATGATAGACACTCGTGTCGAATTTCATTTAGTTCGTCTGCAATTCCAGTGGAGGACGTAACTGTATTTAGCATGTGTTGAGATTTTTTTACATAACTCTCCAATTCTCACCAAGACCCAAGCGGCCAAATCTGATCTGTTCTTTTACCCGGGGCAAACAATCAATAGATCAGTTTGATCTAATGGGGAAAACCAACCATAAAACTTTTCCAGTTTGCATCCAAATCGCGGTCACTTTTACTGCCCGTTTTTGGAGCGGGGAAAGGACGGGGTGCTGGCAGAAAGTGAATGGAAAATTGAACAGCAACCCGGAGCGCTTACGGCCATTTTGACAAATGAGGATAACTTGTGCTAACGATTGATCTATATCATCAGGATCCCACATCAAGCAATCACCGGAACAACACACTTAGGTGAGATTGTACGGGACCGGATGTGACCTATAAACGAAAACAAATAAATATTTCTCTAATGTTCTCTAATTTTTTTATTATACGCGTGTGTGTGGGGAGGGGAGAATAAGGAAGAATTGACTTGTATATCGATGCGTTTTGTGACGGAGATGACGGCTCAGGGAGAAGGGGTGGAAAACGAATTGGTTGTAAACGCTTGGGAAATGTTACACGTGTAGCAAAATTCTGTATTTGAAAGTAGAATTAAATAAGCAAACTCAAGAGTTTCCATTTTACTGACAGATTACACCAGGATTACCCATTCCATGTATTCTATCATGCGCTTTTTATTTTGGTGTTGCAGTTTACACCAGTCCTACTGTTAACAATGTTCGGCAAAGGGCAAATGGGATCTTCCTCAATAAAGGAAAACAAATCATGCCTTGTTTCTCCGAAATCCAGATGTTTTTTTTTCATTTTCAGTTTTTACAACCACTAATCATGCACATTCGTGAGCTGGTTTCGGTTGCTGTCTTTCGGCTACTCATTTGGATGAAGAATAGGAAAAGAAAAGAAAGCTGAAAGTATAGTCGAACAGAAAATGGAGAATTTTAGCGGTCTAAGATTGCAAAGAAATTGATGTGTTGCACGAGCGCCACTGTTTACGTCACTCACTCATACCATTTAATGCCTGGATTCAGACGTGTGTGAAAATATATCCATATTTATACTCTAACCATCGGTTCCGATTATCCTGAGGTCCCCAGCCGGGGTGCCTACCTGGACCTATGTGACCCAGTCCCCTGGTTCGAATTCTCATACCCTCGGGCCAGGTCTTAGCTTGACAATTCTTTGCTTTTTTCCACCCACTACCTGCCTCGGCAAACTTCACTCACCGTGGCAACCTATTTGGTGACATGCGTAACAAATGTCCCAAACAACGTAATCGATGGAGGTCAACCATGTGCTCTAGTGGTCGCCCGCGGATACCCAAAACTCTGCCCCTAACCGTAGCATTGATCGTCTGGCTGCCCGGTAAAAGGTGTATGAACTACTCTTCGAAGAACTACTCTATCATCGGATTGTTCATGTTAAATGTAGGACCGTGTAAGCTGTTCAAGCTAGCTCGTAGCAGATCCATCTCATTTCTTAATTCGCCCTCGATATGCTTTTTCCGAAATGGTCTCTTGAATAATGAATCCGAACTAAACCTTCGTGATTAAACGATCTGACCGGTCCTCCGGTTGCAAACAGGGCAGTGAGTGGCGAACGATTTCGTTTCCAAGGACTTCTGATCAAGGCATCACATAAATGTGCATCAACAGTCAAATATCCACGTGCTACGGGAAGGTGAAACTTCCTAACAGATTATGTTGGCTCACTTTCGGCTGGAGATCAGGCTCTGAATTTGCAATTTTGTCTTATTTCATTCGAGGTTACTCAGAATGTGGGGTGGGAAGCAAAGTGGGTGGATCAAGGGAGTTTACACAAAAGGTGGTTTATGCAGACGAATTCCTACCGCTTCCGCGATGGCATGCATGAGACAGCGTACCTGTCTCGATAGTTAACCGCAAACGGTAAATTGGAGGTGGAATGCCTCGGTCACGTTCACTTGGTGGTGGTGCTTGTTGCAGTTAGGATAAAAATAATGCACTGCGAATTTCGTTAGTCGTTCTGATGTTTGTCACTAATCAGGCTGGATTCGGTCAGACCCCATTGTCGTGCACCAGTCACCCATTACGTGAAAGTAACCGTATTCCCAATTTGTGAAGAGGATATTTCAATTTTCTAATTCATGGGTTTATTTGTTGGTTTCATACAGTAGTCACAGAAATAAGAAATTTGGGCCGCCCCCCCCCCATCCGGCGCATACCAAACTGCCTTTATTTTTCGGGTGGGACTAGAGGTCGGGAAACCAAGTTGCAAACTGAAGCCATGCTTTACGGATGATATTTGGATGGATGACGTTTGTTTCTTTTTAAATTCCATCACTTTTCTCTATATTTTTATGTCCCTCTTGATCTCACACCTTAAACGTTCATCCGCTCCCTACCTCCCAAATCATTGTTGATAAGGGTTCGGTAGTTTGACAACCAGAATACCAACTTGTAAGACATGATCGAAAACCCAATTGATGAACCAATAAATGGAATTTATTGGGAATTGTGGAAACACCTTTCACTCCCGGGTTGCAATCGGTGAAGGTGTTTCTGGGATTAAAAAATCAGCAGATGTAGCTGGATAAGGCATCAATCGATCAGGAATATCGTAAGTTAGGTATCGGAAAGAAATATCTTCGTATATTCATTTTAGCTTCTGAAAATATTTGTGAGGAAACGATACAGAAGACAAGGATAGTGACCATTTCAATTGACTCTTGGAAATAATTGTTTTAAGTTAAACCCAAATTGGAGGACTTTTGCTTCCAGGTGTTTGATAGGGGTGGGTAGTTGATTTAGCTTGCTCTCTTGCTCAAACTCATCAACAGTAACATTAAACCACCCCGTCTAAGACTGAAACTGTAAACTAGAGTATAAGGATAATCTGTTGAAATAAATAAACTGTGCACAGTTGGCAAAAGAAGATTCCGGAGAGTGTGGCTGATTACATTAATTGGGAGTAAGGAAAATGGGTTTGTGAATCAAAAAATCAATAGGTAAGTTTTGTATCGATAGATTAAATTAAAATACTTTGAATTCAAACAAATCAAAAGCAGGGTAGTCGGTTTTCAAGGATCTTGACCCATTAAAATTTGAACAACGAGGCGTTATCTCTCTCAGACAACCTAACCAGATATTGTATCTTCATGAGACTGTATAAGTAGCTTTAAGACTTAGCTACAGTGTGTGACTTATTTATAATTTATAGTTTTCAGCTCCTGAGAACATACTAATAATTTGATATTTCAAACAGTTGCGTGATGATGCCCAATGAAGCATTTTAGATGTTTCATTCATGACTGAATGATGAGCCTACTCTTTACTTATAACCGCTACAAAACCCTAACCGTATTCCATCGATATTTCTTTCTCATTGAAACGATTCAGTAGTGTCTTGGATTTTTTTGAATTGACAAATAGACATCCGTAGTGTAAAGTTGTACATGGATGATTTGACCACTCTCACGTTCTCTGTGTCTCCTGTGAAGTGCTGTCAGATTTACAACAGTGAGTATCGTAACATCCATCATTGAATTTTAAGTTGCCGGGATCTCAACGTGCTACCAGTGAGAACGAAGTTGGTAGGACTGTACAGTCAAGGATTTAAGTTTCACTAAATTTCTTTTGTTTCACCCGTTATCAAGTAACCAAACAATGAATTGCACGCTAAAATTTTCTGAAATAGAGGCAAAAGTAGAAATATGCCAGATTTACAATGTTTCGCATAACTGTATCAAGCGCTAGGACACTTTGTTTCTCACGTTTAGTGAAATTAATCAGTATTTGCCTTGGAATTATTTTGGCAAAAGACAGAGAGGGATCGGGAGTGTTTGGGAAAATCCCAATAGGGTTTCACAAACCCCGTATCAGTTATCCCAAGCTGACCCTATTCAAATCAACCTATTCAGGCTGAGTGAGGTGGGTGAAGCGGTTCGCGTGCATTGGGACATGTTTTCTAGAAGCGTAAAGTCAATCAGTCGGTCGACTGGAGTGGATTGATCCAATAAACTGAATTCGTTCATTAGATTAGGTCTATTTATTTGTTGTTACCAGTACAACTGTTGTTCTGGTTCGCCCAGTTTTTTCTCAGTCCAAAGCAAACAACAACAACAACTGTTCCGGCGCAAACTCCCCCAAGTATGGTCTGCACGAGGTGGACCTTGTGTCCCTCATTTGATCTACCGGGTAACTAACACTCAAACAATCGAATTATCATAACCACACGGTATTGCCAGTACACTGGGATGATGCACTAGAATGTGTGCTGCACATTTTACCTGATGGAGGAATGCTTTTTAATTCGTTTGTCATCCGCTCAATAGTAACCTTTTGAAACAAAATTCCAATTGGTAAACCAAATAGAGACATCCGGAAAAGGAAATATGTTCATCTGCAAAGGGATCTCTAAGTGTAACGATCAATGGGGGATCCGTGGGACAGGAAGCGTTCGCAATTCGCTTTTTATACAAATAATCAAAATAACAATTTTTAGTCCCAGACATGTTTGCAGGCATAGTACGAACGGTGATGGTTGAATGAACAACGAAGCGGATGACTGACAAATTCTAATTTCAATTTTCCTGTTTCGTTTGTACCGTTTTTACTACTCAATCATACGGTACACATTTCAGACAGAAAGTTGTGTGTGTGCGTGTGCCTGTGCCTGTACAGATACCCAATCTCTATCTGTCAAGCAGTATTTTTCAAAAATTCTTTAAATCCTACCCAGAAACCTCTAGATGCTTTAATTTCAAGCAGACCGTCAGTTACGATAGAAAGAAATGCTAACTGTTTAATCTGCCTCTCCCTGTCGCTCTCTTTTCTACTCTGTTTCCCAAGTGAAACTTGTAGTTTATCGGTATTTTTGAAAGTCTGATCACCGTGGTTTAGATCATTTGCTTTGCCTGTTTGGTAAAACTTGTCGACCATATATCGACTATTGAGTTTCATTTTCTTCACTTCCGTTACTAAAGTAAGTTTTCTATGAATAAAGCCGCTGGTAATCAGCCTAGTAACGTTCCCTCCAACGAAACGGGTGCCCGGTAAACAGTAATTGTAAAACGAACGTAAGTTTCAGGATCAGCACTAATTGAGTATTCCGAACCTTACCTATTTTCATCGGTAGAGTTACGAAGTTATTCAATCATTTCAATACGTGTTGCAAGTAGCCCAAAACAAGCTCGCGTGGCAGACCCAGGTCATAGTGTGAAACCGGAATCAGGCTTCAGAATTATCTACCAGAACCGATTTATCCATCAGAATCATCGTGTTTCCACAGCCCAACATCTGCGAAGATTCACAACCTATGAGGGTAAAAACATATCAGCACCAGTAGAACAAACTTACGTGAAAAGAAATAAAATTTGTTTGAAGAGTAAATGAGGTTGGGGGAATGTAGTAAACAACTCTAACCATTCTCCCATATTAATCTCTCTTCATAAACTTTGG
The DNA here is from genome assembly GCA_900618425.1 of Echinostoma caproni. NCBI lineage: Eukaryota > Metazoa > Platyhelminthes > Trematoda > Plagiorchiida > Echinostomatidae > Echinostoma > Echinostoma caproni. Next base: position 14,128 of record UZAN01039774.1, on the reverse strand, counting down.
CCGGCTGCGAGTTTAATCGTCAGCCATGCCTCCTCCTCACCCAAGGTATACAGGCTAGTAACCAAATCACTGAATGTAACTGGTGCAATATGAACGTATTTTATATCTTTCTCAGATGTCAGTTTCATTTTGAAAAACTGTCCCAGTGCACGTTCGTGCATCGTATTTTGTAACTCCATTTTGGCTTCCCCTTTGGATGAGCGGGTTAACGGAAGATTGGAATGAGGACAGAAGTGTGAAGATAAAACCAAAGAATTCTGGTCGACCAAGTTTGCATGGATATTTGATAGACGGCGGAACACTTCTGTTAACGTCACAGCCATATTACTCAGCGTCTCTAGCCACTGATTCTAGTGTTTTCGAGGTTCCAATCCAGGCAACCTAACATGTCCTATATCGGCAAGTATCCTGCTCAGGGATTCTATATACCTGTGTCAGGTCTTTCGATCACCCACGGCTGAACTCGACAAACATCGTGCGTTCTGGAAACCCGACAGCCCATACCCAGAATACCGTTATCCATGGAAATCAACCACTTAATCTAGTGGGTGAAAATGATTTTTCTTCGCCTAACCTCGACAGTGACTGTACGTTCACCCCAACACGACTGCTGCAATGTCTCGTAGACAGCTTGGTTTGAACATTGAGAGTATATCTTCATCCTGGTTTTAGTAATTTCTAAGTTTCTTCTTCGTATATTAGCACCGGCCGAACTGCTGCAGCACATACTCAACCGTTCATAGACAGCCGGATACTGAGACGGGACCAGATGTGTCCCACATTGTGAAATTCCAGTCGAGCTTTCTGCATACGTGCCGGCACGGGCTAAGAGAGCACAGAGTGGTAACTGAAGTAGGGTTTTGTATGCGTGTTTAAATACAAAACCTACACCAAGTTGAATGTTTCAATGGTTTCAGCTAAGAAAGTTTGTTGGCCGACGTGCTCCCGTGTGTGGAAATTGAATGCGGCCAAGTAAAAAGGAAATCTAATTAGTTGACCTGAATAATTAAACGCTAAATGATATTCCATGGCTTGAGTGGACAGGAGGTATCTCGTGTGAGTGAGAGCGTGAGAAAGAGAGATTTCGCCCGATCAAATATAGGTTTTCCAAATAAATGAAAGCAAGCTGCCTAGCTCGACAAACAGGCGAGATGGAATAACTCACTATAATCCACACAGACGGTGCGGATTTACTTGGCGAACCCTGAACCCCCGGGGCAGTAAGGCGGAAGTTCAGCACGAGAGCATAAGAGCTTCTAAATGTCAGTCATGCAAAGACATTAGGTTTGGGTTCAGTATATTGTTGGCTGATGCGTTGGTTGAGGGTCTGCTGTTCGGGGCTTGGTCTTGAACTGCATGCATGCAGTGAGACCAACGGAACGTAGACGGGACAGCACATTATTGGCTGGGGGCTGTCCAGCCTGGGTGGGCGGCAGCTGTCCATTAAAATTTGAAGACTTCCCGCTTTCGTGGGATGAATCTTTAAGGCCCCCAATCCTACCTCCATCTAGCGGGATTTTTTCGACCGTTTAGTTGATCTTCATCAATTTGTGTGCTGGAGTTATCTTTCCGGGGCAGCAAAACGGAAGCCAGGAGGTGTCTAAGCAGTTGACCTTGTGAGACTGAGCTTCTTCTGGCCTCTACCCACTGATCTTTCAGGCATGCCGCTGCGTAAAACCATTCTGTATAGATATCAAGGTCAAGAATGCACGCAAACCGTCATACCATGTTACTGTGCAGTCTTATCGTAATAATCTCCTGGGAATAGATCACGATATACGTACATATATTTATATCGACAGATATATTTATATAGCATTGTTCATGAGTTTCTTTATGTGGCTTTTTTTCTTTCCGGCGGTAACCTTTGGCGATCTGATCCGATAATTTTTCTCAACTTCCCTTTTTATCCTTCAACCTGACACGAAACTTCCTAATCACCCGATCGCTTTTGTTTATTATGCTCCCGTTGTCCATTTGTGTAATGATGGTATTGCAATTGCGCAAACAAACCTATTGACCATATCAAAAGACTGAACAAGGTCAACAAGCTGACTATTCCCGTTCTTGCTACCTGGACATGTTTCGAATCTTTCTTCGTAACGATCATCTAATCTTTCAAGAAAAGTAACTATTCTTCGTTTTTATAACAGTAAAAAGACCTTATAGTATGCGGCTGTCACAACAGAATGCCAAGTCTTTGTTCCGCTACTATTGGTTCACTACGCTAAAACTTTAGAGTAGCAGAGAGGGTTCTTAGTGTTTGAAGGCAAACCAATGGAACTGCATATACTCCGTGCACCAGAACTCTGGTTAGAGCAATTTTCATCTGATTACTGATTTGTACAAAATTCACTTAATTGGTGAGGCTATTGCTATGATGAAGAAAATATCGAATACGTAGACTTATTGTTATCCAAGAATCACAGATTCGTCCAATTTCCCAAAAGACGCAATTGCCTGGGTGTTTTCTTCAAAAAGAATGCTCAAATAGTCCGGTTGTCTAGCCATATAGTGCGCACAATAGATATTGGCTTTGCAGTTTAAACAACAGCTGTAGCTAGTCATTTGTTAAGCCATCTATTGGATTACCAAGGCAAGATAAGTGTTCAATTGGACAGACTGGAAAACTTACATGATTGTTGGCATGGGGCCAAGAAAGAAGGATCCTCGTTGACTGGGCAGTTTGACGAGAAGTGATCGGTTCGGATCGGGATTATTTATTCTACAACTGAGTTTATCAATCTGGCACCCTTGGACGCGGTAACAAAATGTAACGCCTGATGCTCACATAGTTAAATCTTTGTATGCAACGCTTATTCGGAATGCTATTGAGTGGAATATTATCGTTTCCACCAGATAATATCGCCATATCCACGCGATTCAATATAAAATCATAGTTATTTTTCGTGGAATCTACGTTCTCGAATGGGCTAATAACAGTCCTGAGCTTAGATAATTTACGTACCTCGGGGGTTCACCGATACAACGAATATGTTGTAGTGCATGCTGTAGTGATCCCATAGTAAACTGAATGCTGCCTGACAGGACGAGCGAAAATGCCGACTCTTTTCGCAAAAATGGAACCAGTTGATCAGATAATTTGTTCCTGCACCGACTACTCCGGAATAGCTTATCCAGAGCGATATTCTCCAAAGTGCAAATTATAAATTATATGCACACTGATTTTTCTTTATCATTTGAATCCGCTTCCATCGAAAATGCAATTGCACCAGCGATGTTCTGTGAAGGAATAATTGTCCAATCACAAAACCACAATATTGCCATGCATGATATTTCGCATGAACCTATATGACAGCATTCGAATTCCCAATATTACAAGTGAGTCTGTGAAGGCTGAACTGACCAAGAAGGGAAAACAATATATAATTACTAGTTTGATAGTTTGGTTACATTGTAGCCCGTTCGGTCAGCCAGCGCCAGCTGAACATACAGTTGGGGGTTTGCGCATGAAGCACAGTCCAATCGAATGAAGCACTTGAAAAGACCTGCATGATGTGGTTCACGAAAACATTTTCTATCCACAAGGATTTAGCGAACATCACTTCCTTTGAAAGATACGCACCAAATTCTATAATGCTGAAAGAACCCGAAGGATATATATGATCAACAACATGTTTGTAGCTTAGTTGACCAGGGGAGAATCCTCTTTAGTGCCAATGCGTAACTGTGTAATGGAGTACAAGTAGGATACAGAGAACTGAAACTACTTGTAAGGAATAATTCACCCATTAGTTTGAAGTACATGATCAGGACTAATTGAATAGCACAACACAATCTGTCATTTTTATGATTAACTTGATCTTGAGTGAGGATCAAGTCGCTGAGAGTAGTTTGTAGACTGAAGTGAAAAATACAAACTTCTGTCTACATAAGCCTCGAGACACAAGAACATAGAAATTCAATATTACCGGGCATTTGGAACGCTGGTCAGAGCTGAAATGTCCGTTACTAGCGATCGAAAACGCTCTTCAGTTTCGCCACGGAACCGTATCGAGGCTACCCTCAGGCTGTTTTTGAACGAATTTAGACTGCATCAGTGGAAGTAAATTTGAAAGAAAAATGCAGTGCGGGTGACTGGTTTTGTGTGGCAATTGAAATAAATTTATTTAACATAGCGCAATTTCAGTTGTGGTAGAAGAAACTTTGAACAAGGAAGATTGGCCATTTAAGGTTAAACCAATGCTTTAAGAATCCGCATTTTTCACTTTAATGCCAAAAAACATGGAATTTGGTTGGGTGACCAAACAGGTCATTCCGGTGAGCGGGACGGAACTTGACATCAGTGAGCAAATAGATGCAGAGGAATTTTAAGTATTCCTTCAAAAAGAAATCAATACAAGGAGAAGTTGATATGCACACTGAGTCAATCTACATGAGAACATTACTCCCTTTCACAAATTATTGATTTGGCTAATTTCCAATTGCTCACTGAACTTAGCCCAATGGTTGTACACGGTATCTCACAAACCTAGGTGAACGTTTCATGGCAATAATTTGAAAGTAACAGTAATATAACTGACAAGGTTGGTAAATGAACGTCGGGTAAATCAAATTGATACATAACCCACAAACACAGTAATGGAGAGGGGAAGTGAACTGAAATCGTATTGAATATGGAGTAGATAGCTGATGATTTATTCAACGTGATACATTACAGAATGGGAAGAGTTACTTAGTTTGCGCAGGTTATAGGCCTTTTACAATTAGACTTCCCGGAATTTTCAGGGATATATTGTTCAAAAATGGTGGAAAAAGGTGCTCCAGTTTTATACACTCATCTTCTGGCAACCTCTCTGACCCTTAAAGTAATGTGGTAATATTCCACCAAAGTTTCATTCGTGAGTATACCGTTTGCGATGGCAAAACGAGTGAAGGATTCCCTCGACAACGGTTCGTTGTTCGAAATATTTTATTGTCATAATATGAATCTGGGTTGATGTAAAGACCACTAAGGGTATGCAGACAGCTTTTGAACCATGCGCATACGAGAACTTGATCCTTGACATTGGCGCTACCTGTCCCAACTCTACCCGCTTCTTGCCCATCATTGCTAACTAAGGCGACACAGTGGAAGAGCCAGCGAGTTTTAGCTTCTTATAGTTGTATTAGTTCACTCCAAGTTGAAAGAGAGATTAACGAAGGTTTTCAGATTGCTGTTATACGATTTTATCCAGTTGACTTCACGTTGTGCCAAATATTGTAACGTTCACCACAAGGTAATTGAATTAGGTTTGCCGGGTTGTAATTAACGTTAAAATGACCATTGTTAGTGCTAATCGGGAATTTCCATGTGCTGAAACGTAATCCACACACATCGTTTTATAAATGATGCACTGCAGCTGGGTGCCAGAAAAAGTTACCATTTGACCTCTACCGAAAAAAACGTGTTCATTCAGTGCATCAACGGTTGATTACAATAAATTGAACGTAGAAATGCAACGTAAACCCCCGTTGGACAACATATCCGGAACGCCAGTTACGATACGCACTGCTCACACTATTCCATGTACCTCAAGTGGCCAGCCTTCCCTACGACAAAATCGTGAACACGGATTACGGTAGTGTAAGCAAGTCGATCGATATAGATCAGAAAGTTTGAAGAAATAAAGCATGTAAGAATGAAAATGAGGTTTTATCTTTATCGGTCTTATACAAAGACATCCTGAGGAAAATACAGCGAAACTGGTACGCTTCCGAGGGAACTTATCATACAGCTCATTATTAGGAGTTATGCATCTACAGTCCCGATCATGAAACAGGAAAAATTGTATCGATAGATTAAAATTGAAAAAGAAACACATTGGCTTTCCTCCCTGAACACACTATCCCGTCAAGACAAATGTAAACAGTTTTCCAGTAAAAGACGGCAGTTAACGTGGATCACCGTAACATTGAGGGGGAGGCGGACATGTGTGACTTTTCCAAAGAATTAGT
>UZAN01039773.1:97774-113075 GCA_900618425.1 Echinostoma caproni | reverse complement strand
AAAGTCGTTTATGGGGTTAATTGATCAAGTTCCCGAGACTGTAGTAGCATCAACGGTTACGCTACTTACGTAGTTCCAACTTCCGGATCCTGATTGTTATCAGTTTAGCTGTAGTGACAAATTTCTTGTCTAGTTGTTTCGTACGATGCTTTGGTGATTCTAGGCAAATCGTGAAAACGACCTTGGAATTAATCTCATTACTGCTATCGACCAAGTTGGATTACCGCTGGTCCTAACGGTACTCTTACAAGAGGCGACTGGACAGTGTTACGATATTCGCTGAGTAAACCTTTTTGTCCTATATCCAACATAATAGACGCTAGAACCGCACGATGGTTCATGAAATACCGCACCCTGAAAATGTAGCAGTTTTTGAAACGTTCCCAAAGTTCCCAAGACTGTTGTATACACTTCCATATATACTACAAGATCGTCTGGTATTTTGTGACGAATAATGCGATGTTTCATCCAGTGAAAAATAAAAAAGCATACCCGAAAAACATTCAGCAGGCAAAGGTTGCAATGCGAAACTGAACAAAATTGCGATGATCCAATTAATGCTAAAAGAACCAAAACTAAAATTGTAAAATGATAAATTTTGCCAAAAAGTTCAGTGAATAACTTTTCCTCTGTACAGCGTACTCATTTTCATATTGATTACTCCAGCCTTGGAACGCGCGTTCTGGTTCGACGGCATAAGTAGCGTTTCAAATCCGGTGTACAGTTGACCAATACACTACTGTCTATCAGTGAGACAGGTTGAAATAGATAAAGTGGGTGAGCTTTCGATCGGTCAGTCGATTGCAGGCATTGTTGACGAATAATTGAAACCCTCTCTTCACCAGAACACGACGTACACAAGTCCAATTAACCGTTTGGAACTATGCTCACATTTGCCAAAATAGACAGTAAACATCAAGTGACACGACTTCCTCGAGCAATACCCAATCAATCTTCATTCTAATTGGGTACATGTTACTCTCTCTCGATAATTTTGAGCGATTACCTGTGAAAACCAGAAGATTAAAGCATGGAGTACTTCGTCTTATGCTGAGAAATTGCTCTGTAACCTCGTAATCCAAAAAGCAGGAATGCCCCCTATTTCATTCACGCAATTGAACCAAGACGATTACTGAAAATTACGATCTAATTCCACAACAATTCTTTTGATTGACTGACATCAAAAGGTGCACTCCAAGAGATCTAATACGTTAGTGGCACTGGCGAGTTACTCCACCATTATTGCTTGGGTTTGCAATCTTTAAATGATGGTTTTTGGGGTTCTTGTTTGAAGATGAGGGGTGAAGAATGCGTAAAGGATGACCTTTGATCATGTGACATTTGCTATTGGCAGCACCATATGTGTCGTAAGTGGTGGCCAAGTAGTTGGGACACCAACTTGTGACCTGGAAGCCCCGAGTTCGAGCCGCTCCACCGACGCTCGTCTTCCCAGGCAGCATTTGTATACCCGCGGCCTCCCTTCCTGAATGTTGACTGTATATTTGTATATTAAATAGATAAAAAGGAAGTAAAAAGAGTTATTATTTTGTGGAAATAGTCCAACAGAGCACATTTCAAACAGAACAACAGAGTGGCAAACAAGCTCGTTTTCAGAGATTCGTATTCATACCAATACATCTCAATATAAATCACTCCTTGGGAATAAAAGTGTTTTGGGAAAATGAAAGAAAATAAAACCACAGTTTACTTGAAATGATTTCATCGTGAGACCGGAAATCGGGCTCACCATAATCATACATCTTATTATTTTACTACTTAATTCTTCAAAATTTCGTTGCAGGTTCATTTGGGAAAATAAGATACTTTCGAAGTTTTAGAGCATCCAAATATTTACATATTTACATATTTACATAAACTGAAATATATACGGGTAAATTCCATCTTTATCAGATTTGAAAATACTGTGGAAGCGTGTATACTGCCCCACTAATCAACATTTAAGGTTGGTCAATTATATTTGACAAACATATTTCACACGCTCAGATCTAGTCAATCAGTTTACATCAACAATATAGTGAAACAGATATGTTTGAAACCAGCGTTTCCCACACTCAAATCATCCACGCTATAACAATGACAAAACCGAGACACCTATCAAAGTCACCTGCGCATTTTTCCAGACATGAGCAAGCTAAAGTCGTACACTGACTTGCTGACCAAACAACGCCCTGGCATACACCGCAAGCAAAACTAATAAAAGCTTTATATTTGTTTAAACAGCATATATAATGATTAGCAGCTGAGTTTCCCCATGACTGTTGTACCTAACATTGGTCAAATGCAATATTGGTTCTTTGTTTACTTTTAGTTCAACATCGTTATAAATAATCCCTAAGAGAATGAAACTACCATTCTGAAAATTTTCGTACATCTTGCGTCATTATTCCCCAGATATGTTCTTAGATGGCATTGGATTCGACAGCCTAAAGGCAATCAATTCCCGTGACGAATTGTGCGTATACCACAACCGTATACTGTATCATCCTATTTTGGTTTTACTTTACTACCATCGGACAAAACAACCGGGGCCTCGTCCTGTGAAAATACTATCGAAAACGCCTCTTTATCACCAGTTGGTCCAGTTGAATAAAACAAGTGCTACAACAAGGGTGTGATTGATAATCACCACATTGGTTCCAAAGTATGTAACTCATTTCATCCACTCTACTGATCAATCTAGCATTGCATGACCTTTCCAGTTCCGTTCTACTTAATTTCTGGTTCTATCTAGATGAACTGTATAATTACCATTAAAAGCTTGTCGTTCACGCTTGACTGGTTTCCATTACGTAACTACGTCTATGCTCACCTCTTTTGTTCCAGCTCTTTCGTACAGCTCCAAATGCTCTCGGTACTTGTGCAACAACCAACCGTTTTCCGCTTCAACCACCGTAATGATGTGAGTAACCATGAATAATTTTTTGTAACACTCCAAATTATCCAAGTTGTTCAAAGAGCTGATTGAGAGTGAGCAAAATTTATGGTTGACATCAATCATTCCGCTCAGATGTAACCTGTTCCATGCTCGACTGCATCGATTTACCCCAAAAGACGAGATTCCGCAGTTTCAGTGTAAAACATTTGTTTTGTATTTGATTTCTCCAAAGAAAAGCTTTTCTGCAATAGTCAGTGGCAGAACATTTTCTATCATAAAAAGAACACATTTTCCATGCTTCCTTGAAGTGGGTCTGCTCACTCGTTTCAAACACTACCCCCCATTGGCCTCAATTGAGCCAACGTTTGCACTGAGTTTTTCATCCGATTACTGTTAGCTCCAAACGGAAAGTGCTGTTTGAATGATTCAGAGCAAAACCATGGTAAATTCAGTTAATTGAAAGGCAGACATTTAAATAAGAGACAGACCGAAACACACCACATCAATCAATTTTGCCTCATTCAATTGAGGACGATAGTGAAAAGTTTTCCACNGTTAGTTAATGTTTATCACTGTTGAATCTGTTTCACCTGTTCCTCCCAATGTTCCCAGTCTGTGGTGCTATCGGTCGCTTATTGACCGCATTTATCGATGAGACTTTGGTCCACAGTAGCTTATCTTCACGTAAGCTTGGACAGTCCTCGTGACAGTTGGCCATGTGTATCCCTTTATTATTCAGTGTTTATCCTTCGTCCCGCCAGTTTTGGCTTTGTTCGGCGACCGAAGGTTTTGTCCGCTCGATTGACCCTAGTAGCTGCTATCTGTATCAGCCTTAATCGATTGACTGTCCGGTGAAGTCTCTGTGAGAACTGTGAGAATTGAGGTTTGTACCTGTGATTGTGATGTAACCATTATTTATCTGTAGTACCGCTTTTATTGGACGCTAGTAAAACTCATTAATCCAAGAAGTTAATGCGGTGGATAATGGGGTTGGTGCGCTTGCAAAACCTTGCAAAAGGTAATTATATTATGGCGTATACAAAAAGTGGCATATTCGGACCAGTTGACATATGGCCAGGTGGTTAACATGCTTGTTTTTGTGTTTGAAAGCTTGCGACCCATTCTGAGTTGGGTTGATAAATTTGCACTTTTGTTGATACAAATCGTGATTTGAATAGATGTGAGGGTATTGCTGACTTTTTAAAATCTTTCTTTGTCTTTTTATTGGGTGAATAATTATATGCGGATAATTGTCCAAATGTTCACTCGTTAAACAGGTGACCATGGGATATAAAGAAAAACAAAAAATGAAGTGGTATTCTCAGGGAATACATGTCCTCCGGGGTGATGTCGTGGTGATAACCGCTGCTCGATCCCCGTAGACCACTTAGTTAATGAACTAAACTTCGCAAGTTTATAAGCACTCTGAACTTTATGTTATGTAAACAAAGAATCTGTATAGGCTGGAACCGAAAAATGTTTGTCAAATGAAGTCAAGTTTTTATCTGGTCTGTGCATTTTTAGAAGAAAAAAACGTGCCATTTCTTTTAACATCCTCATTCTATGTGGAGTATGCAAAGCTTCAAAAAATAATGCAAGTTTAATTTTATGTGTCCGTAGAGATCAGCCCGATAAGACGGTTTTGCATACTGAAACGTCAAGGATTTGAAGAAGTCATTATGATTATGTGTATCAAGTTAGAAAAATACAACGGGTAATTTCGAGCAGAAAGAAATTTGTTTCTGATCGTTCTGAACGTGACTGACTAGCTACTGCGGAACATTGTGCATGAATTACGTTGATTGCACGTTAATGGCCGTATTGGCAGGACCACATTTGCTCAACTTATCCCCCGACGCTCTTGGCTACCTAGTATGTTCGGGCTCCCAAAAGTTCATAAGGATGGTATTCCACTTCGTCCCATACCATCCATCATTGGTGCGCCCCAACAAAATCTGGGACGATGGTTAGGCATTTAACCAACGAGGCAAAAGTTTTCTAATCACACTCTGAGGAACTCGATTGATTTCACTGAAAAAAATCCGTGATATTAATGTTTTTCTCGTAAACATATGGTCTCGCCTGATGTTTGTTCCTTGTTCTTTATTTCTTTGTGAAATTGTGGTCATTGTCTGTTCATATGTCAGAGAACTCAATATTCCAGAGTAGTATGCGAAAATCGTTACTTTTATGTACTAAAGATGTACAGTTCTATTTTACCAGAGATTAGTATCTTCAAGTTGAAAGAGTTGCAAGGGATCCACTGTGACCGGTCCCGGCTGAAGTCTTTATGGGAAAATTGAAAACTGCCACCTAGTACAGATAAGACACTTATACGTGAGTGAAACACTTAACGTATTGGATTACAGCGCACAGGCACAAAGAATGTTTTGAAAACCCATCCATTTACACGCGACTAATAAATTCATGGTGGAGCACAAATGTCAATCTTTCTTTATTTTACTGGCTGCCAAATTGATGAAGTAATGTACAGATCTCTCATCACGTGTGTATTTCGCAAGCCGATTTCGACGGAAAGATCTCTTTAGATGAAAAGTTTCTGTGCAATACAATGCAAGCGGTCATTGGGGCAGGTCAGGTCAGGTTACAGAACTTGCGGCTGATGCCAATTTGAGTCCAGGTTCTTGCACCGTGAGCGTATCGTTTGCCTACGTGTGCTTCGACAATATAGGGGCACAGTTTGTTCTCTAGAGGTAGAATACTCTGCTCCAGTGAAACATTAGAGTTCGATTTTCGGTGCACATGACCCACAATGCACAAAAATGGACACCCTAAAACGTTTATAGGAAAAATATCGGGCTTTGTTGAGTAAACGAGAACAGAGTGACACCGTTTAAAAAAACCGTTTTTCTTCACCGTCCTACTCAAAGGTGATCAAAATGATGGGCGGATAGAGCTCAGGTTGAAACAGGCAATTGAAAGAACATATCACGCTACCCCCCTTATAATACTGTACGACACGAAAGGGATGCTCACTGAATCCAATCCAGACGAACCCGAGTCTTCAGTTACCACCTCCTGTATTTACTTTTTTCAATGTACTTGCAGTAGTAAGTACGTCAAAAGAACTGAGAGACGATTGTTTATCACGCCAGCAGAGCATGTATCAAGCAATTTGGGTCCATCGGGTCCAAGCTTCCATCGAGTTCATTCGCCCATCATATACTGGATTAGAACGAACGTGCTGAACCTAGGAATGCCTTTTTCGTCTTGATCCGGTTTCAATTAGTGACCTTTGATCTTCGTATTGATTGATTTCTCTTCCCCGTGTGTGTTCTGTTGTCCCCAAAACTGTCACTCATTTCGCCCAACGCGATCTGAAAACATGTATACGACTGATGAGATTACCACAGAAACTGTGTGAACATGATGGTTCTTCTTGCTTGCATGGAAAAGTCAAGTACCCGGGTTTTGTTTATCTCAGTTTTATCATCAAATCATCGCTTCACAGAGGTCCGCAACCAATTGTAGTAACTTTCTAAAGAAATACTTTTGAGATCCCAACAGATGTTACAGTAACAGTGACTCTTGCACTGGAAAAATATAGAATTAAACTAAACAAATGTTGAATTAATGAGACCATTCGCTGGAGATGTTAGTCGTTGACTATATACCCCCAAGGTAGAGCTTTTACCTCTAATCAGAGGGTTCGTGATTCGAGGGGCCACAAGGAGTATCGGTTGCTGATGCGTATCAACAAAGACTAAACAGCAGTCTAGTAGTGTGTTTCACTCACCGCAAAGATTTTCGTCGCAAAGTGTATGTTATTTCTATATATGAACAAATTTTACGGAATACTAAAATTGTTGACTTGCCCTTTTTAGTTTGGACACTTTTCAAGAGTGCTAAATTTCAATGAGTGCTTTTGAATTGAGTCAGACTGGCGGATTTTCACTGCTCTAAATGACAACACGAAATATCAACAGACGTATCCAGATTTTTTACTTACGTTTCAAAATAGTGAGTTCGCTTTTTCCGTTTAATCGATACCAAAATGGCAAATATCACGGCGAGTTAGGATTTCCCTCAATTTCCTCAGTCACTGACGTAAATCTAACAGGCACATATAAAACACATTTGGTGGATCAATTATAGTGAACGAACGTGTGCAAGCAAATAAAGAATACTACGCATACATGCGAAAGGTCAACTCCTCGGTAACTGAATTGTTTCTGTCAAAAACGCTTGTGTGCACAAAGTCGGGTGATTTAACCGAAAAAGCACAGCTTCACTAATTGACGTTTATCACTGCTATTACGTAACAGTGGTTTGAATGAAGAAATAAGGATCAAATGTGTCTTCTTGTCATGAGGTGCTTTGCAACAGAAGATCGACTGACCATCTATTACCGGTTGCGTCAACGATTTTGAGAACCACTTTGTAATGTGTTTGGCCATTCATTAGAATAGCTGATGGTTTGTTCCACCGATATACAGTATTAGATGCAGAACCCGTTTGCCAGCCAGTTTCGCGCTTGTCCAGATCAATTCCGCTAGGTGAGGCAATGAGTCTGAGTTGAGCAGCTGCTAATGCGCGGTCTAGAGCTGACAACATTTTTGGCGTATATCATTGTAAATCTGGTCACATTTGAATGCAAGCCTTATCTAGTTAACTGTTTTGCTTACGCCTCGGGTTGGGTAGCTTTATACCATGCGGACATCAGGTACAGTATGTGGCTGCACATAATCTCGGGCAAGTAAAACATTGTCCAAGAAAATATTTAATTTGATTGTTCCCATTCCCTGTATCCTGTTCTTAGTCAGTACCTTTCATATTCATCCACCCCTTCCAGTTGTAAACTTATACATGCTCGTATTGACGCTTTCGGGTGATTACATATTATCCGGTATCTAGCCAGATTTCTCATAATCTCGTTGCAGAAAACCTGCGCAAAATGCTAATCCAAACAAACGATAAACATCATGGTATGTCATTAGTTTTCTGATGTTACCACCCGTTTCATTTTTTTAATTACTATATTATACTTGTTGTTGACGCACTGTTATTATGTGGTTGCTGAGTATCCACCACTTGAGGTGTATAAAACGATCCCTTGACTTGATTTGAACCGTTTTGGAATGGCTTGCGCCTCTGGATAACCATTGTTTATTATGGTTTTCAGGAAACCCTCTTCTTGTAGTTTATCAGAAGAACTAGCTTTACTCGTCCGGTGGACTAGGGTTCTCACAAGCCCACGTTTGTGTGCCATGGGGAAAGCTGGAGAAGTGCAGGCATTAGCGATTCTATGTTCTTGTTATTAAACAGAACGCAGTAATGTCCCATTCAATCACTTCGTAACTCCTACATAAATAGAAACACCAGGGAGTTGTTGGTTTCTATTGGATGAGACAAAAAGTTATAGGTAGGGTGTGTTAAACAAAATATGGAAATGTTATAAATTGTGCATAGTCTGTAAGAATAAAGATATAGTTCAAGACATCTGTACACATTAGATAAGTTTATTTTTGTTAAATCATTCCTAAAATTATATCTGACAAAACAGAACCAATCAGACAGCCAAATGCAACGTCGTCAAACTCAAACGAATGTTATCTGTACATCAAAGAATGAATTCTCAGGTATCGTGGGGGAAAATGCACTCTATTCCGCTTTTGAAATTGAAATTCTGTCTCCTCCTATGTTGAACCATTGCCGTGAGCTTTCGCTCAAACCATGGTGTATATGCAAATTAGGGCAGCTTTTAGGATTTGTCCTAGTGTACTCCCAACCCAAAGCCCAAAGCCCTTAAATCGTCCTGTGAACTCCTTTTGCACACCCAAAGTCTGTCTAGAGGGGTTCAATTTATGGGTCCATTTTATTATTAAATTTAAGGATTTCGTTTCGCTAGAGATCTAAAAAGAGATTTGATCAAATGTAATAAATAGTATATTCAGCATTTCACACGCCAAAGGAGTCGGACAATAGAAATCGCGGAATTCTTCCACAGCAAAGTATCTGTTTGATGATTTCCTAATAGCGAGTTAAACAGTCCTGTAAATGACTGAACAATTTAACCAACAAGTTAGGACTTCGCGGGCGCTATTCAACGGGTTAGCACTGCTGAATGAAGCAAATCGACGCAATAAAACTTCATGACAGTGTTTCTAGTGGAAGCGTCGAATGCCCCGGTCGATTTGCACTTCAACTTGATTAAAGCGTTTCCCAGTGAATAACATTCCATTAACTTGTTCACAAGAAAGTGGGACGAAAGAGGAAAATAGTTCCCTTTTGGCACGAGAGACAAAAAGTTGCTGAATGCAATTCTGCACCCAAGAAGAGCACTTTTAACATTATTTTAAACAACGGCATGTATTGTCAGGGTACGGTTGTTAAAAGAAATAATTCCATTATTGTAAGTCGAAAAGAGGGCAGAAATTATTCAAACGACTGTGTTTTTCTCCCCATGTTTCCAGACTCGAAAGGGAAAAGTTTGTTTTTCCATTATCATCTTTATCTCACATCTAAACAGAAATTAGTGAATCAACTGAAAAGAGTGTCGGGTGTGAGTAGGAGGGCGAGGGCGGGGCAGCATTATTTGTACCGCTGTGCTGTACTACACATTTCTTCTTGCATGGAACGTCACTATTTAAACCGAGAGACTCATTACCATGAATTTATTGCAGTATTTATACGTCAAACAAAAATGCATTCAAAGAAAAGTAAGTTGAGACCATAAAGCCGGGAATGCAGAAGAACAATAATTGGGGATATGGAAAGTTTTGCACAAACTTTGTGTAACAGTAGTACAGATGAGCGTCACCAATAACAGATTTACTATTTTTCCCATTGTCCAGTCCCACTACCAAATTAGGTGAGACAAGCAAGGGTGCAAAATGGGTGGCCTATTTGTTCGGAAATTGGTCGTTGTGATGACACAACAGAAGTGCAAGAGTTGATTCCGTGCGCAAACATCCACCAAACAGACGGGTAAGATTCATCACTTTTTTCCTTCTGTACCGTTCCACTGCCCTGTGAACTAGTTGCCTCTTTTCACTTCATTCCTTTGGGCCTCCAGAAAATGAGATTATAATGTAAATCTATTCTGACATACAGGACAAGTTTCTCTAGATATTCCGACTAAACACAACTTGTTCCCTTGATATTTCGAACAGCTTAAACCACTTTGACTTGCAGTCTTACATTTCTCACAATTCACTTACATCCCATTAATCGATCCACACAACAAGTGATTTGATGTGACCAGTGAATTACAGGAAGTGTCAGGAAACGGATGTGCAGGTGATCAAATTATCCGCAATAAGGCTATGAAACGTGGGAGAGACTGATGCCAGGAGCAACACACGTAAGGAGCAAAATTCCTGTTCCAACAAAAGAGCGCATTTTGTCTTTTTATAAGTCGGGTCTTAGGTAAAGCAAACTATCTTGCGATTCGGATACATGTCTATATTGTGAATGTTCGATTCAAATCAACCTTAGTTGCAATGATGTTCCTTCTTGAAATCGACAAATCCCGTTACTTTATACTTGCTTTTGGTTACCTCATCCATGGCATCATTAAATTTGCCAGCCAAGTTTTTATATGTGCTCTTACACTCGTTGAACCAAACAACAATCCGTTCTGCTCACCTCACCTATACGTGAATTGATACACGAAAAACAGAGAAATGAGAATCAGGAAAACCACTGGATTGTGAACTGTTCGGTGGTTTAAAGCACACTCGTAAGTCATACGTGAGTATAACTTGATTAGTTTATTGCTCGCCTTTGAAGACGGTGAATAACACTACTTGCATCTTCTCATTGGCCGTTTGCATTGACCTTTTTATTAATTATTCTGTTTGAGCAGTGCAGGCGTTTCTTGTTAGATAAAAGAGCTAATGAAGAATCCATTTTTGTAAACTACAGGGTTATATGAAAGTCTGATAGTCAAGATATATAAAGAAGCTAGGCGGAAAGTACACTCTGATTTATAGGACACAAAAACGAAATACATGCACACACACTGTTAATTCGATTGAGAGAATCCAGTGTTTCAGGGCTAATTAGTGGTTTATCAACATGCATGGAACAAACCGTGGTTTTCATTGGTAATTTCACTTTGCGGCTCGGTGTTTATCGGTTACTTTCCCATCAATGAGGCCAATTGAGTAAGTGAATCTAGAAGAAAATAGCGATTTCTTGGCATTGTCAATCGGCCCGGCCTCCGAGAAGACATGCTATTATATGGGATTAGAAGGAACAACGGCTGTTCATCATAAGCCATTCGAACTCAGCCGCATCAAACGGACAATCACGCTCGCTTCAAACGTCAAACCAATGCTTATCCATGTATTGTGAACATGTGGACCAGCGACAATGAGTTTGCTTTCTCAAAGACCCTCGGTGAGTCAGAATGCATACAGAAAAACAAAACCAAATGGAGCTGAAAAAACATAACCCGTGGAAGAAAACACCACAAATACGTACAACTGGGTTAGATCAATGCACCAGGTGGAATTCCGACGACCTGCAAAGCTCTCGGGAGCCGTATGTTTCTAGTGGCACACAGATACTACTAAGAAACAACACAAAATGGAACAAAGAAGCAATAATGCCCTGATGATATTTACGGGAGGTGTTCAAAAAACTTCATCGAGAACAGCTCCCCCACTTGGGGAACGCTTTCCTCTCAAACCTCACTCCCAAAACATACCGCGCGGAAAATAGGACTACTAAATGGTATGGGCATACTATTGGGCGTTTTGCGTGAAGTGACTACATAATTGCACATTCAGTTTAATTAACCGACCAGCAAGGTTAGGAGAGGCACTAATGGACAGACAGACATACACATGAAACATTTCCTTGCACGTAAGTTTCTATATGGAAATTGGAATTCCGTGAGCATAATGTAAAACACTAAATCCGTTTTGGTAGTCTCAGAACAACATTATCAGGTGTTCGGGGATGAAAATGAGGTTCCAGATATTTTTCTTTGGAAAATATGTATGGAAACTTCGTTCACACTCATGCCAAATTATGGGTATTCCAAAAGTATGTTGACCATGCCTTTAAGTATATCTAAATGGTTTGAACACGCAAGACTGTTGTAAAGCAACAGGTTTACCAGTCATTCACACCTACGTGTTTGACTCAGACTGAATTATCCCATGCTAAAGATATCTCTTGGTTTGCGGAGCTCTAATCGTAACAATCTCGTTGAAAAGGAACTGGGAAATCGCATTTTTAGCGTTCGGAGGTTATTATCGTCTAATTAACACAGATTTAACTGATTGTCATGAACAGGTACATTTGTGCGCCCTCAAAATAAAAACTCTGAGTTACGCTGGGGATGTCTCTCGTACCAAACTCTCAAGGAACTTCATGATCATGATCATGATCATTTCTGGAGCCGGCCTATCCTTTCCAAGGAGCCAGCCGAAGTAAAGTAAAGTAAAGCAAGTACAATTGTGCAGGTGACTTTCTCGTATTGTACATTGTTGTTTGCATAACATGCGCACAATTATCCACTGATCAATCCAACGCTTCTGTTCATTGGATGATTAGACGAGTGACTGGGAGGTAGCACGCGAAACCTGAACAAACCGGTAAAAATAGAGTAAAAAGCTAACTTCAACACAGTTTAACTCCCACCGATACATAGCTCTAGCGCATCATACAGCTGTCCTCTTCAGGACAGCTGTCGTTTGGCTGCTTATGCTTACACCGTTTACCGCCTTCATAAAAGACCCTGAATCTAAACGACTGGTGCTGCTCTTCCAGTTTTGCAAATGTTTGTATCATATTCAGAAATCAGTGCAACAAATGCGGTCAAAACAAACTGGAAGGGAATGGATGTTTTAACATACGCAGCCCATGCACCTGGATAATTAGAAAACGCAAACCATATACCTGAGGTATATATAAAAGTGTAGGGTTTCTTGAGCAATAAAAGTCCCTTTATATGTCTAACTTTATATGATGCTATTGTATATATTTTGTTTTTATTTCGTGAGGCTAAATGGTCATACTCCATGGTGAAGGTAACCATCTCAGCAAGTTCAAGTAACTAAGAAAACAGTTTGAAACAAACCTGAATGATGGAGCTGAAAGAAATACGTAGTCAACTTGCATATCCGTGGGAATTCTGTGTTGCGCAACTGATTAATGATTTGAACTGACCATTCTTTAGGCCTTACTTTCACATATAATCCTCAGATTGATCAGTCAGTCATGAAAAATAGGGAAACCCCATGATCCCCACTTTCGTTCGCATTGTGAATAATGAATCATGTTCAGTTACGGTCCTACCCGGACTTTCAATTGTGAAACTCGCGAATAGATAGAGTGTATTAGTGCTGTGCATACCAAATCATATCCGATATGACTAGAAACACAAATTTCAGTCTGTTTATATTTGGTCCTTAATGACAGTCAGTCGGATGATTCGGCTTAATAGCAGCAAACGGAGATAAGGAATAATGTCTAGTAGCTCGTTTTCGCAATAACAATAGGTTTTGTTCCAAACAAAACCACCAATTTATCATTCTTCCTAAAACCAATTCGTCTTAAGACATAGTAGTTTGAAATTCATAGCTTCCCCATTGGGAATCGGCAACTTTCCATCGAAACTATTTTGCAGTCACTTTGCATGGATTAAGAAAAAAGAAACAGAACAACAGAATGGAGAAAAAGGTCGCATTCAGAGATTCGTATTCATGCCAACACATCTCAATATATATCACTACTCAGGAACAAAATTGTCTTAGGAAAATAAAATAAAATCACAGATTACTAGAACCCACTTCTTCATGAAACCGGAAACCGGAAATCGGGATCAACAAGATCACATAATGTTTTGTCAACTCATCCGATCATCAAAATGAGACGTGATACGGTGTTTGTGGGGTGGAACAGGTAAGCTTTAGCGATTACACAAATTGTTTCTGGGTCCACAGAAAGGGGTTGTACAGACGAATGCCCACTGCTTCTGC
This sequence comes from Echinostoma caproni, assembly GCA_900618425.1. Classification (NCBI taxonomy): domain Eukaryota; kingdom Metazoa; phylum Platyhelminthes; class Trematoda; order Plagiorchiida; family Echinostomatidae; genus Echinostoma; species Echinostoma caproni. The sequence goes on along the minus strand of UZAN01039773.1, from coordinate 99,224 downwards.
TATGGCCAGCATCCAACGGCGAACCTGTTTCTATAATCGCCCACGAACTTCATACAGAGTTCAGAAAGCGTAGTTCACGTACACAGTGTGGTTTTTTCAGCTAGGTGTGAAGCCACTGCTTTGGTGAATGATTGTAGTTCACGTCCAAGCCAATTGTGTGTTTGGAACTGAAGGACAAAGTTCTAGCTTCTGCGATCTCATTCTGTGTAGACTCATTTACTTATTCCTGTGGAACACCTACATAGACCGCAAGGTCAGGCGATTGTCCGAACGGATTCGTGAACAACACCAAGTGTGACAGAACACCGGAACGATACGTTACATCGGACGAAAACCCTTAAGCGATTTTGAACACACCTGGAACGTCTTTCTTCCATTCGGCGGTTCCATAACTTTATCTACGAGTATGATAAAATCAAGACAATACAAGAAATTTGCTCAGGCAAATTCCACCCCTCTCGAATCACTTGGTGTTTAACTCGAGCTGCGTGTGTCACTTATTGAAAGAAACAGGTGAACTTCACCACTTAAANTTGAGTATTAGAACAGATTTAGATGGGAGCTGAATTCAACCATCGGTTGTTTACTCCAATTATTGATTTCAACAGCCTTGTTAGTAGAAGAAATGCATCATGGAATATCATCGTTGTTGAACCTTTTGGCCAGTCTCCGTACGTTTTCATCCACAAATCTGTTTAGTCTCCTCTCTCTGTAGAGTATCAAGTTTGGATTAACCCATTCGATTGTTCAGAGGCACCAGGCACTCTTGGTGGTTGTCATCGTATTGACTCGTGCGTATTATCGATCAATCACCAACCACACTTTTTTTTCGCCACGAATGACTCCATTTCTCTGCGCGCCCACCAAACTTGTTTATTCCCCCGCCTCTATTGACGGTTTTCCCTGACCCTCTGATTGCCGTGTCGGGTTGCCGAATCTTACTCAAATCGGTACTCACCCATACGTCGCACTAACCCATGTGCAAGAGTGCACTCTAACATTATGTCACTTCGCTTGTTCACTTGACGAAGTGGTGAACTCCGCCGAATCCACTTTGGCTATCGATTGGCAGTGTTAAATTCGCTGGTTCATGTATATCCGCTGGGAACTCTACGATTTGAGGTGTGTTGTTTGTGCAATTGTAACGTTATTGTTTGGAGTCGAATAAACCTCGAGAACATTTGGACCTGTGAAAACACGAAATAGCGAACAAACTCGTTTTCGATAACATTCTCATCTGGCTAATACAGTTATATAAATAGGTAATAGGTATATCACATTTGCATAATGTTTGACGTTTGGAGCGACTGGTGGCTGCACGGCTTCGGCAGCATTTGGTGTGCCACGGTCACTTGTGCCACCAACAACACGGTTTTCGGCCGGGTCGCTCATGCCTCTCAAATCTGCTACTTGCACGTGAATGCTGGACCGAGGACAAGGCCAAAGGACA
>UZAN01039773.1:66433-96254 GCA_900618425.1 Echinostoma caproni | reverse complement strand
CCTCAGCTGTTGCTAAATGTTGTTGACGAACAGCCTTAGACGGAAAAGAAGGCACTCGGTAGATCACCATGAAGGCATCTTCATTCACAGTATGCCCCGTATTTGCGAGATATTCCACAATGGCACTTGAGATGGTTTTTCTGACCCCAGTACTCAACCAGGCTTTTTTGTGATCCTTGATCCTCTGGGAAAACTGCCAGATGGTTCTACCTACGTGGCTTGCCGAACATGAACAAACGAATGAATAGATAATCATGGAGAAAGTAGAAATAGGACTTGTCTTCTGAGGTTGCGCGTCACTCACCGTTGGTTTAGATATTCGTACGGATTTGTGAACGGTTCCGTAAAGTTACAAGGCATAGTTTGATTTTTTTTGATGTACTCACTTTGTGCCGACAATTTCCAGAGAAACAATGAATATACAATAGAAGTTTCAGATAATCTGATCCGTGGATGATCTAGTTGATCGCACGACCGTGTGTTGCCATTGTTGTGTTAAGGTCAAAACAAGAGCGTTAAGAAGTTTTTTTCGTTTTCTTTGTCTGGACTAATCAGCCGCACGTCATATGTTTGAGCCTCAGGTAGTACTCAAACAACAGCCTTTCGGGTTTTGAGTTCAAATCCATAGTTCTGATGTACACGGTTGACGGTAAACGCTGACGTGCACAGATATACAGACTGAAGATGGTCAGGTTTTGTCTCATGCCACTCCACAGACACCGGGTTTCTTTGTTGTCCTCGTTCACATCCAGATGGAATTTGAAAAGACGAACCAAAGCGTCCTCGGATGTGTAGTTCTTAAAATTTGTCTTTAGCGCTCAAGAATGCCAGTGCGATTAAAAACAAAGGTGGAAGATCAATTATCGATTAGAAGAAGAAAACCACGTTGGAGTTATAACATGTTTTTAAGCTTTAGAGATTTAGGAATAACCAGTGCAGCATCTTTCTCTCATTGTAGGAATTATGATTAGACAACTAAATAATTTTGTTCATAGTTAGTTCAAGCTATTTGGTTGAGTTTACTCTAAATAGAAAATTGTTCTGCGTGACTACAGGATCTATGGGAAGAAAAAAAAGTTGGCAAATTCAACAAATGTTTTTGGATTGTCACTGATGTGACGCAAGCATTCATTCCACATGGTTTCGCTAGAAACTGTCAAGTTCTGCTGACACTTGCAGTACGTTGGAAATGAGAACTTCACAAAGCGACATACTTCCATTTTTCTTCCGTGAATATGTGAAGGTTCATGCTATACTGTTTGTTCTTTTATTCAAAGTGACAAGCGTAGCCTACATTCAAACCTGAGGAAAAATAAAAAAGAACAAAGGAATTCTTACGATTTCCTAGCTGAACTGAGTAGCATGGTTAAAGGTTGAGTCTAAACAATAATCAGTCGCACTTGTCTTACATCCCTACTCACGACGAACTGTGAGTTAACTGCTAAGTAAAGGGATCTTTTACCGGAATAAAACACTGAGTTGTCAATGCTCACAGTGATCTGATGGAGGAATCCAGCAGGCTGTGCATCCTCTAATTGCTGTCAGACTGGGAATGTTGGAAGTTCAAAGTGGTTACTCACAGAACCTGTTGTTTTGGGAAAGCATTTTCTGGACGAAAGTGCTGTCCGAGAACTCTCAGTGATAAACTTCATTCACCTATTGTACACGGCTCATTTGAACTATAGATAGTGAAAACGTTGGATGAGATCGCACGTACAGAGGAAAACAATTGTTTTCATCGATTCATCTTTTAGCCCGTCCAGAAGTGACGTGTTAAAAAGGGACAGTCACTTAATGATGACGGTGATTGGTTTGGAATGCGGGAATGTAGGGTGAGTGGGGTGACCTTTTCCCCACCACTAGGCCACCACAACACTGCAATCAAGTTGTGGTGCAGTATAATTATCTATCTATTCATTCAGTTGTTTGTAACGTGACTTACATAGCCGAACAACTAGGTAGTTGTTGAAGAGGATTGAGGAGTACTGTTGTAGTTGGCTTCGACACGGTTATTCTCGCTTCCCTATAAATCTCAGACCACCAAGTGAAGCTTGAATCAGGCACCAAAGTTACCTGCTGAGTACCTACCACCTGAGCCTTCAAAATCGTTGCGTCCCCACAACCTAGCCACTGCGGAAGCGACGACTGGCACCCGCTTGTTCAAATGCAATCTATGCGCACAAAAGCGATTGGCCCATGCCATTCAAATGGCACGACTGATTCACCACAACCTGATTGCAGTGGTGTGATGAACTAGTGGTGTAAAACATGGCCCGCTCACCCCACATCGCTGTCCCTCCCAACCAATCACTGTCACCACTGAGCGATTGAACGTTCATCCCTTTTCACATATCACTTTCGTACATGATTTATAGAGGCAGAAAATGAATCAATGAAAACAACTTTTCGCCTTTAAATGCGTGTTCACATGTGAAAATTGGTATATTCTGGAACGCAATGTCGTTACGAAGCTCACTGCAGCATTGTTGATGAACTTCAATTTTTCATACTATTCATACGTAATGATATACTGTTCGAGAGTGTGGAAGCGGCCAATCAAAGGGCTGCCATACGAAGAATAATGGGGAAAGTCAGGTGGTGGTGGTGTTGGGATTCGAACGCGCGTCCTCCGGAGCGATAATTTAGTGACATTATCACCGAGTCACCGCCACTCTCTCTAGTTTTCTAACTCAGGGAATATCAATGCTTTACATGTGCACTTACTTGAGAACACACGGGGAGTCTACAAAATTAGTTCAGGTTATTCTGATCCTCGATTTAATGAAGTAAATGAATCACAGTGTGATTTCCTAGATCACTGATGGTCAAATCAGTATTCCCTAAACATCGGTTGCGAACAGCAAAATAACGGGAAGTGAACAGGCAGTTCGACTTTCGTCTAGGAGGGTTTATGCTCTAGAAAACAAATGACACATTACCCAAACAAATACGTTTATATACATATATATACATACATATGTATACCCGTTTTTATTAATCCAAAGCAGTTTATTATTTATCTAACAGGTAACCCCTGCTCATGAGCTGCTTGATAGCGCGATACGAAATTACTGGGAGATTTAGTTTCAACAGCGTGATCACTGAGTACTGGGTGCACTAAGTTAATTCCATCCGAGACTAATGGTCAACGAAAATTTACGACAGATACGTGCAGTTGGCGCTTGTCTAAAATGATTTCGAAAATTATCTATCAAGTATGATAACTCGAGCAATTAAACGACTGTCAAAACAGTATTTAATCTCCAGTCCATTGATGCGATTTTGTAATTGTTCTCTTTTCCCCCGATTTTTCCTGCATTTTCGGAAAAAGCGATCACTTATCAGACTTGCATCTTCTGTAACATGTGTGCATTGTCCCTAAAGTCTGTGAAATGCCCATGCTCCGGGGCGAAATATTCGTAGAGAAATTCCTCTGAAACTTCTCCACACGGCCATGTGCGCAGTGAATCGTGTATGTTTTCGCGTAAATTCAAACTATCTACCAGATACGAATGATACGAGCTAGTTTAATTGATTTAAATTAAAGTGAACATTTCAGGGGTCACTGGCACTCACTGTTCATTATGTGGAGCATGGAGGTCGCTGATATTATATCCAATCCTCCAACTGTAAGGTGCATGTCTGCGCGCCTCTCGATACCCTTTCATATTTGCCACGATTGCAGATGTCGTGTGGAGAATAGTACGAATAGTTTTCAAATAGTTTTCGGCACTAATCTCCCTCGACGGACTTGAATAACAGAGTGAAATTGGACAAAAGCAAACAAATCAACGGATTTGTAACTGCTTCACAAAAGATTTCTATTGGGAGAAGAAACCTACAAACATCCAAGAACGAAATAAAGTGAACAAGCAAGCATAACATCAACCGAGTTGTGGCCCACTGTTATTCAGTACTGGAGCAAAGCAATCGACAGCTGTAGACTGCTACGTTTCGTCTTTTATATCTGTTTAACTCAAAACATATTCCAACCTGCATTATAATTCTTACTGAGACAAAACAGAATGACAACATTTATGTAGAAATTAATGGAAAGAGAAAGCCAGATAAAAGAAATTGAGCATAAAGGATAAATTGAAATCATCGCATTCGTATTATAAAACTGTTCAAGAGGTTTCGATGGCTTTTTCCAGTTTAAAGTGGTCATTCAGCCAGGAATGAACTTTGCAGACATCAAATTTCATGTCATCATGAATTATTGAGATATTAAATAAATGATTTACAGTTCATCTATGTTGAAGTGCGTAAAATGATCCTTATTTATTGTCAAAGAAATGACCAGCATCCGCAACCTCACTCATTATGTCTCGGTCAAATCTCGAAACTTCCTCTCCGTCTGTGATATCCGGATGGGCATTGTACCGCATTTTAAATCCATTGCAGTTCATTCGAATGGACATTCTTGTCCATTGCCTTGAGATTTAAGCCTTGTTGGTTCTCCGAAGATGAGCCATTCCTGTGAGTTCATTTTATTGTGTACGTTATTTGGTACCATTTCAGTGCACCGTTTTTGCAATTGTTCAAACATAACCGGAAGATAACATTAAGTTAAGCGGTCGAATTTGAGATCCAAGCTGTGAAACCTATAGCTTCATAGTTTATCCGAGAGCAAAAAACGAATTGAACAAACGTCCATATTATCATTTCCAACGATAATATCAACCATTATCAGTGACTTGAACAGTTCTAAATTGTGATGAGGAGTCTTCGTGCAAAATCATATCATGCGACGTCCTGAACCGCGGATATTGGTTCAGCTGGTAAGTACTTTTTTTTGAAAATTAGCATTAAAAACTTCTGTTACAAATCATTCAATTGAAAGAGTGTAATTAGACACGTGACGGGAAAGGAAAACGTCTCACTAAAGCAGGGATGCATTGTCAAATAGCGAGTGCGGAGAAAGATTGTGTTTGAACAGAAGCGATTCGAGTTCTGTTACGTGACTTATAAGAAACCAAGTAACTATAAAAATATTTATTTCATGGGTCATAAGTAAAATCTCGACCGCGCTCCATTGGAAAAGGAAGAAGACTCCGGTCAATCGTTGCGCTACATCTGTAAACATTTATATTATGGAAGAACTTCGATGATGTGATTAGTTTGCTCGAGAAGACGCGTCATAAACTGAACAAGGGGAAGTGAACTTTAGAAAGCTAGTAAATCAATTCGTCGTGGTGGTGAAGTATGATGAGTGTCGTAAATCCATCGAGTCCTCAGTAGGTCGAACCAGGGTACACCACGAAGGCAAAATATCCATTAGACCATCCGGTATCTAATCAATCCATTACAAATATATAACCTTACTCATCTAAGCAATGGCCTCTAAGAGTATAACATCGTTGAAAACATTACGATACTCACTTCCTGGTAAATTGAAATTTATTATATGAGAATGTTCGTCATGTATCCTACAAGAAAGTGCTTCATCACTTGTAGACAGTGCAACACTGCGCGGCGGATTAACTTGGTAGTATAGTCCTATACTGTTTGTATGGTTTTGGGTCGAACTCTCCATATGGTGTTCTTGCGAAATATACCCAACAAAGTCAAAACATCCATTTGCCTCTATCGAACTTTTTATTTTAGGGTCTTTTTGTCTTGCACAAAATGAAGCAGCGTTCTGAATGACTAAAATCTATAGATTTGAAGTGATAACCACTAACCATTCATGTTCACTCGTGAAGATTTATGTTTTCAATCAGAATGTTCACATTTTCGATAATTATGGCAATATAGTCACTCGTTGTTTTACCACCTAATAGCGCTCACACACACAGTAAACAGTTGTCAAGACCTAATTGTCTCCGAGAGACTTTTGACCTAGTTGATCACCCACAACGTTCACCGGACATGTCCAAGCTAGCTTTATCCAAAATGGGGCTATTATGTTTGACCGCTGCTGACTCAGTTTAACGCATCAGATGGCAATCTCGCGACGATTTTGTACTATTGTTATACTTCTATACGTGGCAAGTAAACTGTGGTATAACCATGTGTCCACACTTGTGCTCGTAGGGAATACATGCACCTAAAATAAGATCCGGTTTTCCAATGTCTTGTGCAGTAGATATATTTTATTGATAAAACATTTCATAGAAAAATGATCAGGAGCAACTTTTATTAACTCTATCTATCTGTCTATCTATCTATCTATCTATCTATCTATCTATCTATCTATCTATCTATTTATCAACGTGTTAAGAAATAATGGAGGAGTATATACGGTTTTTCACGTTGTTTTAGTCCACAATTGTACTCCGCATCAAACAGTTATTTCCATTTTGCTTCATTTAGAATACTCTTAGACTAGGGAAAGGTACTAGATCAAGTGCAAATAACGAATGTACCAACGGATATACCCTTATAATCAATGCGATGATGATTTTCTTTCCATGGAACGTTTACTCTCATGTGTATGTATTTATATTTGTGGAATCATTCGATGCTATGCCCTCAACTCACCCTCCGTCAAATAGTGGAGGTTAAAAGACAATCCATAAGGAGCATGTAACGAATTCCGCGTGATGCATCGACACTCATGGAAAGTAAAACAGGTGTGTTATATAACCAATATTTGCCCAAGGCCATATAATTTCTAAGTAACTTCAAGAGATCCTTCTATATCTGACTCGGAAAGGCAGCTAAAACCAAAAATTTTGTAAATTGAGTAAATCAGAAAATTAATCATTATGCGTGACTTTCAGAACGCCATATTGTATCCCATGTATCTAATAAACAGCCCTCTTGTTCTACAACTGTAAGTCAAAAATTATCAAATGGTAAATAATAATCTTCTGTGAGAGTGCTGATGGACGCGATTTGGTAATACTTGTAAGTGGTTTGCTTCACGCAGACCAGATCAGAGACACGTCATCCGAGAACTTCTGTAACAGATATCCTAAATGAAAAAAGGAGCTGGATTTTCGAACTTCGAGAAACCGCAGTTTCTTAAATGTTGCTAAATGGAGACTAAGGGCAAAGAATGTTGTGGCTCAGGCACAATCGTCAGTCGTCTGTGAACCGAGATAGGTTTGGGGCCTTACGTATAGGTCTTTATGACTGAAGCCAGAGAAGGCTCGATGTCATGGTTACAACATTCGGCTTAAATGAAACCTTGAAATCAGCGAAGTTCTACTCTAATGATTAATGTAAACATTTGGACATCAAAAAACGAGAACCTAGATGAGAGGTATACAAGGCGTATCATACCTACGGACTGAATTGAGTGTACATACCAACGACGGATTTCGATATTATTTTCGTGACACTACGATTTTGTAGTTTATTTCTTTTCATGAATGCAAATGATACCTTAATCCAACAAAACAAGAAAAAAATCTCCAATGAATCAAGAGTTCAAGCACCGTTTTTGATTTGAAACTGCGATCAATTAAAGCGCACACCTATGCTTTATGTTGCTGAGTGAGAGCGATTGTTTTCTCCTCGTCCGGTTATCACAATAAGGCTGCAAAAATTCAGAAACATTTGACATTTTCCAATTGACTAACTTTTTTGGGGCATAGAGAAACGCTGCGCAGTCATCAGATTTGATAGTCTGTGGGTAAAGGGGGCACTGTGAGAGTCAGTACGGTTTACCGGTTGGGGATTTTGAGAGACTCCGAGCCACCGTTTCATTGTGTGACCTACGTGCCTTTTTCCATGCTCACGAGGTTTGATTGTTTTGAATAAAGAGCCTACAGTGTTTCTTATACTGAAAAAGTAGCATAGAAATAAAGGAATTGCAAATATTTGACGGATATTGAAATCGTTAACTTTTTGCAGCACTGAATATGTCTCTTTTTCATGCGAATCGCACACAAAGGCCATGAGGGGTAAAACGCAGACAGCTGAGTTAGTTGTTCTTAAAAAACACAGTAGATAGGTCCACGGGAAAAGGGTGAAGCGAAACAGGGAGAATGCTCTATTGAAGCGCCCTCTGGAACACGGAATATACAAAATTGTCGAATTCTGATTTCGATGTGCAATTCTACTGGACGTATATAGTTAAAATGTTATATATGGATAGTTTGATTGTGAGCGAGAATTGTTTCAGAAGAGAAGCAGTGGAGCAAATAGTCAAAAACAGCTGACAAAACTTTTTTGTCACAAAGCTAGATTCCAGATGTAAATCAATTTATGAAAAATCTGCGATCCAGAAGACGGTAGAATTCAAGGCTACAATTTAAACCCATACTATGCATCACGATGAAGATAGGCTTCTGCACAAATGCTGCTTGTAAATGCTTGTAAAATTATTCAACATGTGCAATATTAAAAACGTATTGCAAGGGCACTTATCCAGCTGAAATTTAAAATTCCTCGGAATTTGATTTGGTAAATTAATTGGATAACTGAGAGCGATCAAACTTACAAGATTTAGTTTCAGTAGGAGCTTTTCACGTCTTCCAGGTTCTTCACTGCACGTTGACCTGGGAGTGTTATACAAGCGACTTAAACAGTGTACGCCATTGTCTGTGGGTCGAGCAAATAGTTGGACAAATCAAAGGCAGGTGAACGAATACACTAGTTCGAAAGAGACTTCCAGGGACTTTAAACGCTGATATCAAAGATACTGTCCACAATCATTGAATTTCATACGAAGCATCAACTTCTGGAGGCGGGCGTTTCCTGAGATTGGCAACGATTATACCCACCGTAATGTGGTGGTGCTAAGAACAATAGGTCCTCCCTTGCTTGCAGTCTTACTGCAGAGTAATCCGTGAATCGAAGTTTATTAACACTTCTAACCACGCAACTTATCATACTTGTAAACATCTTCTTGTCCTACTACGCAGGCATTGATAAAACGCGTGCAACACCCTGATTTTAATCACATTCGACCAGCCGAACGCTTGAGTCGCTTAAATTGAAACGATGATACAAGAGAAGTAAGAACATTGCGGTGGGAGGTAAAGTTTGGAATAAATAACTTTCACCAATAGCTATCGATAGATGCCTATAATACTGAGTACTGGAATGAATTTTCAAAAAGGGAGTCATGCTGTACGAGTTCGATTCGTACCTGTATCCATGAATTTTAAGTATGGATGCGGTCAGGATGTGAGGAAATGTGAATGACTAGAACACAGAGAACAGTACTACACAACTTTTGAACATGAATGTCTACGTTCAGATGTGGATAGGTTGAATAACAGTAAATAGATATCGGGATAGATGTTAAGAGCATCCATAGGAGAGCCACGCCGCAAGAAGTGAAAAAACAAAAATATTACCTGTGACCGAATTGGACAATGCAATTAAACGTCAATGCTTGATATCCAAACCAAAATGACGACGGAAACACGTTACTGTTAGAACATCGAACCACCAATATGAAACATCACGAAATTGCAGTAAACATAAAGATCGATGGGAATAGTAGGTAGCATAACAAGTTAATTAATCGAATAAAAGTTGCTACCGAATGACCAACGAACCAAGCCCGAGAAGAAAGGTAGTTTGAGATTTCTTTTTTCGGCAATTTTAACCAAATTCAATGGACATATCTAAGAGAGATATAGCGTGAAAGCTGCAACTAAAGGTGTGATTTCTAATTGTACAACAAACCTGTTTGTTTAGTCGGATTAGTGCGGTATGTCTCATACCTCACCTGAGTTGCTCAAACTCTCCAAATCTTCAATCAAATGGGATTATCAGATGGTTAGCTAATGATCATGCAACTTGGTAACAAATCTCTGCACGACAATAAATTCAACTGGAACCATAGTACAACGAACAGAATTTTAAAGTTTTCCAGTTGATGTGTAATGACTTGTAGTTTGAACTAAAACGGTGTCTTTACATTACCGAAAGCCACTGCACAGTCCACATTTGAAACAGTTTATTTTCAAAGCAATGTGCTTTAGAAGGTAGTTAATGATAAGTCGGAAATTTTTACTACTAATGAGGACAACAGTTTGCATGGAATATACGGCTCTCAGCATTTTCAAAAGCATTGGTTGGGGTATAATCGTCAACAGGCGTACGCCTTCCATATGACACAAACTTAGTCACGTGACCAAACACACAAATACGGACTCAACACGTTGAAAACAACTGTGCACTAGATTGTGAAACATTCTGTTCTATCATGGAAGCATCTAGATGCAGATCACGTGGGTACGAATAAAAAAATCTGTCTGGACTAGAAGGACATCAACGTGGAAATTATAATGAGCAATCTATTAAAAGGATTCAAGAGATACGTTATTCCCTCCGTTCGGAATTAGCAAAGTCACACATCGTGCTTGACACGCTGTCATCTGGAAATTTTTTCGTCAAAGCGTAGTTTAAAAACTGATGTTGAGCATTGAAAATTTGGACCGAGTTTCTGACAACTGATGTGAATACAGTTAGGACAATAATGGGCAAAAGAATAGCCATCAAAAAATATACAGTGGGCCCAGTCATGGTAAAATTAACATAGGAATATTCGAACTATAGCCATAAAAAGCATAAAAATATTTGGATGCGTTTTGCCTTCAATTTATGAAATATATTTTAAAATCATTTGAGAAAGAACTAGTTGAGGCGGTTAAACAAAAAACTTCTGAGGTTGAAAATAATTTACGACTGGAAATGACAAAAGTTAAATGACATTTTACATTAACATAAAAATGCAGTCACATGAATGTAAACATATTAGTGGGATGTAGTTATTTCCAAAATTGAGTTATATAGTTCATTGTGCCACAGCACATTGTGCCGACGGTTAATCTGATATTTTTTTATCCACGAAAATTGCCATGAAGATTGTAATGAGAATTACTTTAAATTGGAGCCTTTTCAACATCACTGAATCTGTTTTATCACACAACCGTGAACGTGAGGGGTGTTCCAGGAACCAGAAAAATTTAAACAAATGAAACGGACCAAAATGTATCATCCTAAATTAACAACAAAATCATTGGATCAAGTTTCATATTCGGAAATCGGATATCACGCAATGATCTGACGTTTTCAGGTTTATTTTATCTTATAACTGATTTTACTACACAAATTCTTTTTCTGTCAGTATGAACCGTTTTTCACCGGTTTAAAGAGAAGCGCCCAATTCGTTTCAATTAAAAATAATATGGTCATTTTCGAAGCATTTTTTTCAATCAGTGATTGGAAAAAAACAATAGGTTCGTTTCGGTTTACTAAATATTTTATTATTTTAATCATACTAAAGAAATAAGATGGAGTCTGATCATTGAAACCGTAAAGTAATTGAACTATCCTTCCGGAAAATTAATTTCACATTTGTATATTCAATATAAGAAAAGAAACTTTCAACATTTGTTTATTCATTAACTGTACATTATTTAGTTTTCAATTTTCGAGCATACTTTTGCTCTGACGGTCACAGTGCTGAAGGCGGTCATCTATCCGGTGGTCTTCTGTCAAATGATGAGTGATTTCAAAACAAAGCTCCAATTATATTTGGCATTGACTCGCCGGAGGGAATAAAAATTCTTTTGTTTTTCAACCGCTTTAATTGTTCCGCGCGTGAAGGAAAAAAGTGAAAAAAGTGGGTCAGAGATTTGTTGAGACAAAAAAAACGGTGTTCCAAACTTGTACATTTCCAGAGTGCTTGAAGAAAAAGCCTGCAAATCGTGGTCGCAGTGAGCTCACGAATATTTCCTTTTATCTATCGCTGCCTCCTCCTTAGTCTAACTGTGTTTGTGATCGTGTGTGTGTGCGCATGTTAATCCAGGAAAAAGGAGAATGCAACTTAAGATCAAAGACAAAATTATCATTCAAAAGTATCGCACCACAACGGGAGAGGGCAATTTGCTACGTTGGTAACTTTAACTTGATAAGATGGTTGCAACCTTCACGCGGTTTGAAGGAATGGTAAACATCAAGGAAATGTTTTAATGTCCCCGGCAAATTCAGTATGCCTGGAAGCGACATAAAACACCAGGATTTGCATTCATTCACCACCATACACACGCACACATATTCACACCATCATTATCGAGTGATCTTTATTCTGAGCCCGGTTTTATTTGTGTTAGCCGGAGAGAAATTGTTGGGCTCTCATTTATTGCCGTTCAATTTTTGTCTAACATTGGAATTAAGTTTGTCCTTGCAGAATGGGAGAAATTAAGATGTGTCACATTGAAGCACGTATCTAACCCAATCTATTTTTCCTGTCATCCCTTCTATATCAACATTTGTCTCCGACGGATATAAATCACTAATGAAAGTGGAATTTTCCCTTAAGTTGCGAATGATCCGGGAGACGCTCAAATTAAGCAGTGTTGGGTGAACGACGAACCGGGTAAACCCTGTTTCCATTTGATGACCTAATCGATGCACGATGTAACTCGACACAGAAAGGGCCAGTTGAATGTAAACTGAAAGCCGAGAAGCAACGTACAGGATCTCTGACCTTATTGAATACGTTGGTAGATACCTAGATTCCGCGGGTCGATGATGTCAAAAACAAACAAAATAGCTTGGTCACTGGCCAACTGATCAAACTATCAGATCAACGTATAGCACCCCATTAAAATTTGTAATCATCCGATGAATGTTTTTTCTTTATGAACTATTCCTCGTTACTTTTAGTTCGTCCACCACATGAGATAGTCGATCGCCTCCGAGGATCCTGCCCAAAACGGTCTGATAAGATATAATTTTGGTTTTAGGTGCACCAGTTTAGGAGACAGGTGTAATAATATCAAATCCCCCTTTCGGGCTGTTAATGGTAATTTGGATCGCCATTTGAAGCAGGCCGGATGGTCGGTTACATCATATCCACGAATCAGTTATCTGAGTTCAGGGTTTTTGTCAAGAAAAACAAGATGGCTTCATTGAACGCTACTCGAGCTTTGTCATTGTTCAGGGCGGTCATAAATGCGCCCGTTTTAGTATCCATGACATTTTTTATTGATTCATTCGTTGTTTTTTGTTCTAAAACCAAAGAATATTTGACATCAAATAAAGCTGGTGGTTTACAGTACTGAGAATAAGCTGCCGAAGTGAAGGTATCCTCAAAATCATGCAGTAACCAACTTTCCCATCATTGATCAACTAATGTATTAGTTCGATAAAAATCACGACGTTGAGCGATCGTTCTATGTTATTTGTCATCTATGCCACGAATAAAGATTTTATCCGCAGATCAATGAAGAAATGTTTATCTCCAGTGTGTTTTTGGCAGCTCTTAGTGAGTACAAGCGGACCACATTCCGACGGAAACAAGTTTATTAAAAATGGCTTGCACCGTTGGAAAAATGTGTGCGAGCCCAATTACAGCACAGCAAATCATCAGCATGTCCATCTAATCGCTCAGATCTGTGATCCCAATTCACAAAGTACAAAGAAATGCAACTACACGATATAATCTTCATGAACGATAATCAGAAAGTGTTCATTGTGATTCGGTACATTTCAAACTCTCTTTTGTGGAAGACCTTCGGTGCAAAGTAGACAGTTATCATGAAGAATATTGCATTAACTTCTGGGAGGTCTCTTTCTTACCTTACCATCATTAAAACAAGAATGTCACAGTAGGTGTCCCGAACACGTCCTAAAACAAGTGTTGTATAAGTGTCTTCTGAAGGCCAAATGAGCAGCACTAATCCATTAGATGACCGACAGTAATTGAAGGACACCTCTAGTGAGCAATGCATCGGTGTCACTGGCGTGGAACAAAAAGGGTAAACATCGTTTGAAGTGATGGAGAAAGAATGTTTCTAAACGAGCCATAACCATGCGATGCCGGCGACAAGCTCGCTAATTAGGTAATGTCTATTGTGTAAACAGGAAATAAAAAACAGTCTGATCCGCGACTCGGTGGTCGAGCGGGCATTTTACTTCTATTTGTGTAACGTCCCCAGTTGGATCGATAGATTCAAAGTATTGATGAAACCGAACCAGGTAAAAACAGCTGTTCAATTCTTCCCAGCGTTTAAGTTCACGCTCCATATGCTTTGTGCACAATGAGATATCCTTTTTTCTAGACCCTCGGTTGTCACAGAAGGCCGACAACTACCGGATGAATGAACAATGTCACGTACCGGTTTCGTTTCATCGCCTTATCAACCTGACTTAGACTAGGTATTTTTACTGCATCAGCGGTGGGTATTTTGAGTTTTTGACTAAAACCGGTAAATTTTCGTCTCTCACTTTCATCTCAATTCGTAAGATTTTTTCCTCTTTTTCTTTTCGTATGTAAATTGAGGTCAAGTGACGTTTCTTATGTGTGGTTTCTGAATGCAAATGAACATTAACTGATTACAGTTCATGAAAAATCAGGTCGTGCGATGATTGTATCGCGCTGATCTTTGGGAACGACGAGTGCAGTTCTAGTCGGTTGAATAAACATTTGGGATTTTCTTTCTGGCTGAGATGGAGATTTTATTTTTGTTCAATAGTGTATACGAGAAAATTACAATGAAATATAAGATCCCTTAAATTTCATTTTTTTTTAAATACGTTAATTATACGTAAAAAAATAAATTTTTGGGTGCAAATGAATGACACATACTTTTGAAATTGTTATGCAAAATAAATAACACTAAAACGCCATCCCCGTCCTTCAATGCATTTCGTTATGTGATGCGTGCCCATTTGGGAATATGTGATACCTGACCACTTACATGTATCATGTTGATTATTTGGACATTTATAAAATTTGAATGTTTTCGGATTGTTGTGCTGATGAGCAAAGGGGGTTGGGCAAAATGAAGTTATTCTACGGTCGCTGGAATTCTAGCCAAATCTCATCCAGAAAAAAACTCAGACTGAATATACATTTTCGGAAAAGGTGTTTGTTAGGCATATGAACACGGTGGTTAATGCGATGTTTTTGCACTCGGTCGGAATCCGCATAGCCGTGGAACGCGACAGAGTTCAGCAATGCGGAGCTCGACCAAATGATTTCCGCTTCCTCAATAGAGGACTCCTTGTGTCAGAAATCCTGACTCCAATCAGCTAATTTCTGGCGAATTTGTCTGCTTAAATAAGCAAGTATAAACTACGAAAATATTTATGTGCTATTTTTTGGAAACTGATTCTAAACATTTTCTATTCCCTACGCACTGTTCCAGTGGATGTGTTTATATTCGGTGTGGCCCATGAAAGTGAGCTTTGGTGCAAACGCTCAGAATATGAAATAGTTTTAAACCAAAGTAAAATGAAACTGTTAATTTATTTTCTTGATACCTCCTAATTGTGTAAAGAATAGAAAGAAAGAGGACAGTCAAACCAAAGTGTTTGTGCAACAAGGAGTATATGTGTAACGGTGCCGGGGTCTGACAAACCACATGCGCGACAATCGCACAAAAGTCAATACAAACCGAATGTTTCAAGGGGTAAAAATGCGTAGTGGTGAAAGACAAGGAAGATCATCTTTGCTGGTCGTGTGCACACATTAGAAATAACCTAAAGCTTTCCTCGACCCGAAATCAGTACGCATTTAAAAGCTGATGCCTTTATTCGACGATTTAAACTAGTGTTTTGAGGGAAGGCAAATCAAAACAGTCAGATATGCGTGCTTCCATGAAAGAGTTCAACTGTGTTCATTTGGCAACTAGATGATAATAAGGCTTTTACAGCTGCCGACCCTATCACTTATCAATCACACAATTGTGCATTCACCCAAGCTTGCCTCAGACAGTCGCCGAGTATCAAATACAATTGATCTCGTTTCCCATACCTTGAATGCCCAACTACGTCAAACCGCCTTATAAGCATATGCATACTATTTTGCGAATAAGGTTCTTACGGAGCTTGGGAACAAAGATAAAACTATGAAATCTTAAACAGCATGAGCCAAAACTTTTGTTAACAATTTATGAAGAGATGTCAAAATATGACTTTCATATTGGTGTTGATTTACCAGATGAGCAAAATAAATAAACTAATGTGATGAAATTAGAAAGTCGGAACCAGTTTGGTGATCGTCCACGATTGAATTACGGATAGAACCGCTCGTTTTCTGAAAACCCAATGCTTGTATATGCTTCAAACTAACTCCGAAAACGACGAAGGTAAATGAAATCGTCATTGGAAGAGCAATAAAATCTTTTTAGTTTAGTATTATTCCCAGCAGATTGAAACCGGTTGCATCACAATATTACCTATGAACTGCATCCCCACCAAGCGCAAATAAACCGTCTTAGAAATGGCTTTACCAACGAATATGTTTTTGGCAACTCAGTGCTGCCAGGGTCTGGTTCAGAATACAAAAAATAAACTCTCTTTGTCATTTAAAAACAGAAAATTCAAGTATTCAAATGATGATATAATGATGCAACTTGATTGAACCATATGCATTATTTGGGGATCTGATAATGCAGACGAATCGATTGCTTTCGAGGGACACTATGTTTGTAGTTCAAACAACATGGGAAATCGCATGATTACTTGAGATAGTCATTCTCTGTATTATACTCTGTGTCAAAGTTTCAAACTGGTCTTTCTATTTCTTCCTCCTCTATTACTAATTTAACCGAAACTCCCTTGAATTCATTATTGTATTTTTCTTCTGAGGCACTTTTCCTCGTTGCCAAATCCTAATTGTTAAATATCAACGACTGCTTAACTCACATCAATAAGTTTCCTTTATATGTTTTGATAATTTGCCTAAATTATAAAGTCCATATCAACTAAGTCAGGGTGAATTTGCACCTCAGAAAACCGTCACGTTAGTCAGTGATAAAACTGTAAAGAGCATCGTTGTATAAACCTGTGGCTAGTGTTCGGATATCACTGTCACCATCAGCACCACCGTAGCTCTTTACGAGCCCAGTGTAGCCCTACGATGCTTTGATTGGCCACAGCACCTTTCCTGAAGGCACAGCATGAACATATATAGATCCAAATTACATTAAATGAACAAAAAGATAATATTGTTAGCATCACATGGTGCCAATATTTTACCAATTTTGACAACAGTCTGTTTGCAGCTAGGATTCCCTTGTCTGATTCACAAAGCCAAGGAAGAAATAAAGAGTTTTATAGCAAATAGCTGGAAGGAAGCAAAAATAGTAGCACACGATCCATTTAGTGCAAAGACAATATCTCTGCCTGTTAAACAGGCATCACTAATGTACGTGAAAACGTAACGGCGTATTTTCTGGAAAGGTTTTGCTACAAGCGACAGTGTCGTTTTTCATCTTCAATCTGCATTCTTTGAGTGAAGGTGACGCAAAAACAGAAACACGCAACGACCTTCAAAAAGCGACGAAAAAGAGCGTTCTCGATGAAGAGAAAATGATTCAAATGATCGCTTTATTTAGCCGCAATCACCCTCTGTGTGAGTAAAAATAAAATAAAATAAATTTGTTCTCAAAAATTATGGTTGTGTTCTTAAACAGAATTTTGAATGATGAAGGAAACAGAAAGTCACTCTTGGAAAAACAAACTTTTTTAAACTAATGGTTTTAACGATTGTGGCATTGACCTCATATCTTATATGCAATTTGAAGAAAACTTCGTTGAAATGAAGCACCCTGAACTGGAGCACATTCACCAAATGAGGACTTTAGATGGAAAACATTGTGTCCAAAAACTGAATAGGGATAAGGGAAACAATCACACATCACCAAGACAACGCTCACGGTCCACACAAATACTCTCGTTGATGTCAAATAATCTGGCCTCGGGTACGCGTTAATTTGTGTTCTTAATTGACTAAACTATACCCAGATCACAACCGTTTATTGATCGCATTCATCAAGTAGATTGCTCGACTATGAAAAACAAACGCTTCCTCCATTTAATTTTAAATTTGCCCATTCAGTGTTGGATATCTTACCAGTCTTTTGAAAGTCATATTTACGTGGTTTACAGTAATTCGGCTCTCAAGAGTACCCAACACGTTACCATTATATCTTTTCAAGTGTTGAGTTAGCAAAACCTTTTATTCACACTCGTTCTATGGTATCGTTTGGTTATGTACTGTAAGGACACGTGGTATCGAATAGCGCGACAGAAAGCGGTGACAATAAATTTTTATCGATGGCTCTCCACCTCTCTCCCGGACACGAATACGCCCAAAACCCATAAATCTTCAAATAGCCAGTCGAAAATTTAAGACATTATCAACAAACGTTGTCTGTAAAATACCTTACAGTGTCAGTAACCACTTTTACTGAACCTCGTTTTAGGCACGCGATGCCAATGAAGCTGAAAAGATGCATCACGTTCTGCCAACATGGAAACTATTGGAAAAAATGAACCTTATTCTCTTGGTTGTCTGAGCAGCTAACTGATGTGGCTAACTACAATCTAACCGCCTTATTTGTCACCGAAACGGTTCCGTGCGACCATTGAGATCACTTGTCGAGGCACTCGGGACAGGTATTCAAAGGTATCGGAGGTATCGGAACTGAAACATGTCTCACCAATCTGACGTAATGGAACTGAACAAAAATCGAAAAAATAGATTGTGCAGCTGAATTGGCCAGTAATTTCCCTCATTTAGCGTTTCGTTCATCACATTAGGCAGCCTCATTTGGGGAGGGATCGAATTCCAAGTCGAATTCCAACCTTGTGATCTTATGCTCGTGATGGAAACTTGATCGGAATTTGGCGGCCGGAATTTGTGCACACACACATAGACACACAAAAATACATACAATTTCACAGACGGATAATTTGGATAAGAATGCGCGTGTATGAAAAGAAGCGGTTGAACTGCGAGACACAAAATACCATGAAGTTGTTTAAGCTGTCCTGATGCAATAGTCTTCCAAGCAGGAATGTATGCATGCGACAAATTGACTTATGGGGTTAGACAGTCAACCAACTGCTTACAACGTTCGCTTCAGCTTAAATAAATAATCACGTATGTTGGAGTCTAAAAACTAGAATCAAAATTTGACAAGAAAATCAAATTTCCTGTAGTATAATACTTTGTCATCAAGAAAGAGAAAACAGTATAGAATTCTTCAACGTGCAATATAGACGTTTTATGCTCGCGGACTAACCACCTCCAAGACAAAAGTGGTCCTATGGTGGAAGCGATTTATGTATAAATGCATAGAATTTGGTTAGATACGTACATGATCCTCCTGTGGATGAATTATTATGTATACTGCATTGTAAAAGTCTTCAAAGCTGGATGATTAATTTCCAGGTAAAATTTATGCTTCTCCACCTCTCACTCTAGAATCACCTTGACCGACGTTTCAAGTTTAGAATGATACGCATTATGAGGACGAAGTTGAGAGCTCTATGACGAATGACGGCCAGGCTTTTTCTTGAATTCTCATCTTCTGGCACAGTAAAGGATATACTATATTATGCTAGTGTTGATATGATGCCTTTCTTTTAACGAAAATCCATTGGCCAAGGCTGGAAAATAATCAATTGTGGTATGCAGAATTTCCAATCACCGATTCGCTGACGGACATTGAATATAGTTGACTAATTGTTGCTGCATCATGATGTAAAAATTATGAGATTATGACAGAGACACAAATTTTACAAATCTAGATAGTGACGACCGATTTCTAGGTTAGTTTATATCAATGGCTGCCAGAATCCATTGAATGCACTGGGGAGCGAACCCGAGATTTGAAAAAGAGAATGAAGGTTTGCATTGCACACATGAACACGGAGCAGATATTTATCGCAGTCATTACAGGACAAACAACAGTTTATGATTGCAAGCTCACTGAGATGCACCAATCTTATCCATTTCACAGTGGCTTTCAGCCGTTATATTAATAGTATAATTCCAAAAGGCGGAGCTGGTCGAGGACATTCGTTTATTGAGAATTACAGATGGAAGGGCATTAATTTTGTATGCATAACACAAAGCCTAATCAGAAACGTTCCATCGCAATCCTTTCCGAAACACAGGGTAATGTATAGAACCGTCAATAGTTATTCTTCCAAACATATCACTTGGCCTTTGATGGTCTTGTTCTATTTTTGATCATCGAAAGTTATCTACTACTCCCAAGTGAGTAGTATCTTCCGACAACAGTGCCAGTTTTGTAGAAGTGATGCATGATGTGAACGCAACAGGAACATAAAAATAAAATCGAAATAGGGAACTCCAATCAGCAGATGTCGGAATGTGATGTTTTAATCGATGCCTCCTCGACCGACGCGAAATTTAGCCTCTTCCTCGCATTACTTCGGAGCTGTTTGATCAAGCCTTATTCCGCTGTGATTGGCACAACCGCTGGGCGAACCCATTTCCAAGCTGGGAATATAAATAGATTTCCCAAGCTAGGATGGAATCCGCTAGGTGTCCCAAACTTTCGAGAACAGAACCTCTCAGTTCTCTAACAAGCTCCATTCCACTATCTTTAAATAGAACTGGGACCCGGTGCCTTGTGCTGTCCAGCGCTTTGGGTATCATGCTAAAGTGTAGCCTCAGATGACGGACTTGGGGAGACAAAACATGAGACATGTGCCTGAATAACTGCAGAAGAAGCTGAAACTGACAGTCAACTAAACTGTGCCCCAAAGTACCCTAACCGGTGTACAATATCGCTGTTAATTGTGCATGGTTGATTAGCAGTTTCACACATCGTTTGGATCACACCCAGAGCTTTCGGATTGGCGACTCGGATAGTGTGGAACAGTCCACTAGAATTTCCCGTGTCCCGTTTCCGAGGCACGTTGATGCTATTACGTGGAGTCGATTGTAGCGTTTTAGTTAGCGCTTATTGAAAGATATACTGGTTGAAGCAGTTTATCGTAGTCTAACAGTCGTTGTATCGTGTATGTGGAAGGTCCACTGAAACACATTGATATATTGGTGTAAGCCAATGCGCAATTGGAGTAGGTCGGTAAGGTCGGCCGTCCCGTTTGCAACTGCACCAACCGTGGGTTATGGCGATGTGGGCGATCTCTGTCCATTGTTGACTTGAGGAGGGCAGATGTAAAGGAGCATGCCTTCACTGGGATTGTCTGAATTTCGTACTAGTGAGGAATAAGTGACGATCAGAACACAGGGCCAACAACCGCTCAATTTTTCCGAGTAGCAGGAGTGTATTTCACAAAAACCTCCCAGATGCACCTCACTCAATCGCAACCGACCTAACTACTCTAAAAATCATATCACGATAGCAGCCTGGCTCACATGGTATAAGAAGTGGTGTAACTTTTGCTAAAAGGTACCCTTGACCAAATTTTAGTTGAGGTCAGAGAATGCGTATACCGATACGACGGACAAGTTTTCTATTGGGTAAACGGCTGCTTACTTTGTGTAAAAATCTATTTTATAATGCGCACAGTTGACCGTCTATTGGAATCCAGTCTATCGCTGCAACCAAAGCTCCCTCATCGAGTGCCGCACTGACACCACGAGGACCAGAAGTCACAGCCTCTGAACCCCCAGGCTTAAGTGAAACTTCACGGATTGAATTGAGGAGAACAGCAATCGGCTAATGGATCTGCAGTCGTGAATACGAGTCAATTTTGAAAAGAACGCACATCGATGGCTAGGGTCTCAAGAATACGAGCCAGATACGGCTGTCTTCCGACACACACAATCAACTCCGATAGATCGAAGCCGTACTGGTGTTGTGAAGTACTACTCACATTTGTGAGTAGTATGCAAAATGATGCAGTTGGCGGTTTCTTTTAAAGGTAAAAGAATGAAGAACACTTCTCAGAGCGAATTGCTGTGTACAAAATAATAACAGGCCTGTTTCTTTCATTATCCTGTGTGCTTCTAGGAGTTGTTTTGACATGTTTCAATTGAGATATCTTCTTATATGTACGTCAGATTATCCATATACCTACTTACTCTGCCTCGCAATAGTTAGGTATCCCTCACTGGTCTTTTAGAGTTATAACACTAGGAAGCCAAAAAAAACGTAATTGAGTTGTTTTTAGGTGAATTGCACTGATCAAAGACTATTGTAATTAAGCTCTTTGGTTGCTTGTCGGCGAAAGGTTTTTCTCCCTTGTATTAACCCCACTTCTTCCACATCAGGCCATTAGACAAGCTACACCAAAAAGAGGTGAACTATTTCGGACGAGAAGCCAAAAAACATTGACTTTTTCGCCAAACTTTCGAAGTAATTACTTATCGCACAATAGAGACCATCAAGTGCTTTGTGAAAAGGAAACAAAATGAAAACTCAAGGAATTTGTCTGCATTTCGAGGAGTGAAACCTATTGTGTTACTGAAATTTAGATAAAACCAAAAGTATCAATCGTCATTTTGGGTAAATGAATATGGAATAAATAGATCGGTAGATAGTAGTTCGAAAGCATTTCGTTTTTCATATAAAAGTGCATCGAGGAGCTGTTTTATTCATCTGCTGTGTCACAACTTCATTTGACAGATAGCTAGACCAAACGCATAAACACACAGACACACACAACACACAAAGTTATATCCAACATCTGGGGGCTAGCATAGACCGGTTTGATTCATATTAATCCAAATCTTGCATTGCATTCTTCAACCCTACAGAAATGCCCGTAGAACAGAAACTCATTCACAGCTGTGCAAAAACGCTGGTTGAAGATACTTGAGAAACCAGTGTATGGTTGGTGGTCCGAAACAGATAGGAATTCTTGTTTTTTGTCGGCAAACAAAATTCCACTCACGTATGGGAACTCTATGCCTTTGGCAGAGATTATGCGGGGGAAAATGTTCGCACCATTTGCCGCATGGGCAGAAATTTAAACAACTAATTTCCAATCGCCTCATCAATATCGGTAAGCAAAACCTGGTTCAATCAGGGCATAATGTTTTATGCATTAACCCGGCAGTCAGTGGGAATGAGTGAAAAGTCATTACATTCACTGAGGTCATAATAGCGTTAGGACATACCGTATGGAAGTTGGAATGAAAAGTGAACTCAGTTCACTTCTGGGGTCTTGCTAAGTTGTTCAGTTGAAGAGCACTAACAGACATAAGCAGCATTAAAGAGCACGTGAATCGGGAGATATAAAATAGGGAGCTTATTCAATACTGGCAAATCAGAAACCATAACATTGGATTTTTCATAAAGAAGTTCAACCATGGAGCTAATCCAAAAATCTCAATATTAGAAGATAGAGGAAACACTGCATTAAGACAATCGTGTTCTGAGTTTGGCGAATCAAACAGTGGAATGTGGATAACAAGTATGATGCAAGTACTGTAGTATCTCTGCCTCAAAATATTATATTAGAGCCAGGCTCAGTAGTTTATTCTTTTAAAGAATAAAGATGGAAAATAAAATCCTAAAATCAACATGATCAAATTATATTTGAACGACGATTTTACTTTTTTCTGCCCTGATTGTACCATTATTAGAGTACTCATGAATTACCCCAATGTTTGATATCGTTGACTTTGCATAATGCAATTTGATATCGAGTACTTTTTGCTTTTATGGGAACGCTCAAATTATACGGTCAGATGCAGGTTGAAATTAAAGGTTGTTCCATGGTATTTGTGTGTTGTTAAAATGTTGATTGGGAATATTTCACTGAACGATAGAAACAAATGGATAAACTCATCACTACAAAGAATCAACCCCACATTTACTTTGACTGAGACGTGATACACTGCAACGATTGATTGGTTGCGAAGCTGAACTGGAATATTACGAGATTCTTTTCGACAGGTGAGATGCGAAGCATAAAATCTGAAGACCTTTTTCATTGACAGGGGACTTCAGCTTGCTGGGTAATAATTTCTAACATCTATTAACAATAAATGCTTGAAGAAAGTAAGTAATGGAAAATAATGTTTCTGAAATTCATCTTTAGTTTATCATCACTTTTTTTCAGAACTCTTAACTAAAATAAAATTGTTATTCATTTAGTACCGCATCTAGTCGTGCTATCTTAGCTGCTTTCTTTCTCTTCGAAATAGGTAGCATTTAACATAAAAAGGTTTCATACAGGTAATCAATACATGTTATCCCTTGAACGTCGGGATAATTAATTACGCCACGTAGGAATGAAAACACTATCACATGAATTCTATTTTATTTACGCAACCGGGAATTGTGTACTTACAGATGGATTTGCAAACTGATATTGTTAACCTGTCTAAGCGAGTTCTATTCTCAATATTGCGCAATCCGTCCTAAATAGGAAAACTGTTTCAACTTCCAGACCACCTATCTACCAAGTTTCACGCAGCATATCACTGGTAAAATAATATTGCAAGCCGTTCAGATCGACTTTTGCCGAGTGAGCCGTATGATAATTTGAGGTGATTTAAATAATTTTTAGTTTTTACATTTTAAACTTTATTCATCCTCCTGCAGATGCCGATCATAGGTCAATCAAATTGAATCAAACCACCAAGCCGGCAACCAATGACTATATTGTGTATTAGCAATATATTTCAGCCGTTTACTCTTATTATACAGTATTGGGCGAGTCCGTTAACGTGCAGTCACGGTAGTGATTCGGCATCATCAGATGTAAACATAAGCGGGTGCACTATTCACCATGCTAATTAATAGTCAACCAGTTTATGAAAATTGCATTTCAATGCGTTAACTGCGTGAGGCACCAAATCTGTATACGTTTATAAATAAATGGAAACATTCATGGGGAGTTGATAACGCATCTGGTCATCACCTGATCAAAGGTAACAACAACAACAACACGGCGGCATAAATAAAAAACACTGATGCACTCGGCACTGGAATGGAAACAGATTTTTGACTCGACCAAACGGATTTTAATGCGGAACACTGGTTAGACTAGATCTGATTTGCTGCTTCACGCTCGTATTAAACCATCTTTTTGCGTTTCTCGGACTGGTCCAAGGAGTGCGTAGCATGCGTACTGGATATTTGTCGAAAGATAATATAGGAATTTCGTTTGTTGAACTCAAAGCCGGTAAATGTTTAGCCTGATGATCAGGAAAGCAAATCCTTTAGGTTCAACTCATTCAGCAAGTAACTCCCCTATAACCAGAAGCCATGTGCTTCTGGACGATTTTATCGCTACTTTGTATTACTCAAATAATGTGATTGATTTACAACACAGTCTTTCCCTTTTGCTTTCGGTGTTTTGATTAGGTTAGTCAGGTCCTTGGCAGATTCTAGAGTTCGATATAGTTCAATGTTACACAATCTGTGCTCCGACTATCTTATTGTCTGATTATTTCTTGTTTGTAGAGCAGTACACGTTTGATTTTCGCTGAATCAACAACATAGCAACCCGAATTCATCATGCTCAAGTGCGTGCCCACATCATGAATTGTCTGCGACGGAAGCTTGGGTTTAGGTAACCAGACAAGGTCTGAAATAAAAACGTCACTGATCATCAAAAAACCTTTTCTGTTCTTGTTTTCCGTTCAAATTGCAACATCTCTTCGTGCAGACAGTGTGAAAAGAGTGCAAGAAAAAGGAAAGTGGATTATTCATTGCACTGTTTTTCCGCGAACCAGGTAAAAAATTAGGAACACTGTTCAACTGTGCATTAAATCACATGAGAGCATCAAACGATTAAATGAAACTGTCTGAATTGCGTCCCTCGTATCAAGGACACAATTGTGAGAAGATATCGGTTAGATTAAGAAGATTGTTGCTCTTCATAAAATGGCGTAATACCCATCAAATACAAGAGCAGCAAGTAATAATGTTATCTAGGATTTTCACCAATTGTCAACAGTACTGGCATCGTCGTTTTAGCATCCATCACATTTGCTGCTGATTTCGATTAACATCACCATAGATGCACCGATTATCAGGCCTCACTTTATTACACCACTTACTCCGCCACGTGTAACGTTCTTGGCCTGTTTGCAGTTCTGAGGTAAGTTCCGATCTTCTATGTGAATACTCAGGGCACTGTATGAATCCGTTCGTAATAAAATAACTCGTGTAGCTTGGCGGTGTTGTCAAATCGTCATCCGCATAGTATTACACATCTTGGCACACGTTTCTGCTCAAAACGATTCCCGCAAGGCTTCAACTGACCAGCCAATCAAGCGCGTGGTTACCTGAATGTCCGAATGTGCAATAGTTTTGTTAGAAGCATTTGGTGGATGTCCAGCTTAATATTTTATACTAATATGCAAGAAACCACCTGAGGGAGGGCGTGCGTTGAATGACAATAATTTTTTTTAAAAAGGAGATCTCTCCTATGCAATGTAGATTTTTACCTCGATTTTATTGTTCCGAGAGATCTTCTTAAAAAAAGATGAGAATGTTGCTAAAATAAGAAAGACATTATCCAGATATCATAGGTAAGTTGGTTGCATCTCAGTTATCAACAAAAATATGCAGTTTTAGGAAATAATTCACCAGTGTTCCTGGAATGGTTAGCCACTATAGTCTTTCAGAAATGCGGAAGTAAACTCATGGAATTTGAAACATCTCAATGTACATTTCTCAACCGGGAATACTTATGTAGATCTGTTCACACTTACTAAACAATGATTGTTATTGATTTACTAATTAAATAGTGAGTTACAGCATCATTTTACACTGGTTTCATAGCAAAGATGATTTGAAGGCAGAGCCAGCAAAACCAAAAGAGAAGGAATTGATTAGAAATGATAAAATTAAGGAAGAAAGTTTAAAAAAAGAAAAACGGTTTCTTGTGTTTTTCAAACGTTTTGAACTTTGTTTACCGTTTTTTGTTGGTTTGATTCAGGGAAATAGACAAAATGTCCAGTATTTGGACCACAGATTTTCATTCTGGTTCGCTTTTTTCAGCATCTTTATTTGACAAAAAGTCCTCATCCCCAGGCCTTTAACCACGAGAACAAGCAGCATCAAACGGAGCTATGGCCAAAGCGAGAGTTCGAATTTGTCCGTACTGTTTGTTATAATCGTCAAATTCAGCTTTACTTAAACGAAGCTTGCCTGAATAATAAATTCTACGAATTGCATTCCAATCCAGAGACGGATGCATACTGCTCACAGCTTTCACAATTCCGAAGGCATCACATGTTATCGTTTCGAAAGATAAGCACCAGTAAATGTTGATTAGTAGTGCTCAACGGAGAGAATCGCTTGAAGTAAATGCCTCACGCAGGAATGAGCAAACAGCATGCTGGGCTGACAGACAGCCGTGCCCCAAGGCAGATACTAAAATAGCCCCAACAACGCTCATCTTTACCAACACGCATTTCTGTGCAGTGTTCAGTAGAATGATGATGCTAGTCAATTAATGATTCACGGTGAGGGCGGTGTCATGTAATGACAGAGAACACTTGGTGGAGACCACTTGTTTATCGCCCGTGAGATCAGATGTTTCCACTTCATCGCCGACTTTTAAAGTTTCTCTTTGGTTGTGGTATCCCTTCGAGTGGTTCATCCGTGTTCCTGAAAATTGGTTGTTCAATGATTTTTTCAATGAGAAAACTGCAAGAATGAAAAACCAGTGAAAGTGCTATTGAACATTCTTGCTACTGGAATTCGAGAATTTCGGTTATATACAACCAAAACAAGATTTCATCTTTGTCGGTTGATTGTAAACAGATATTGCTTGGTTAGTACCGATCTACTGTCGCATCAATCGTTGAAATTCATTATTTGCTAATGGCTTTTCATCAAACCTAATGAAACATACTGAAATTTTACTCCTCCTGTTCACTAATGACCTAAATCCAATGAGTCTTCGTTATCTCAACGGCTTGCAACTGACACACATCGTCAGCGGGAGGAAATGCATAACCAGACATCCCCTTTGTAGAGATGTAGATACCTACATCAAAAGGTATCCAGAATGCTTAACGCAAGCCCTTTTATCTTATTCATCATCGATCGTTCAATGTGAGCAAAACAATGTGATGCAAAAAAACCTAATTTTAGTGTAGGGAATGTTAGCAGGCACGACAAATGATCGGTGTTACAGCCACGATGTTTCAATCTACTGTGATCATTCAACAGTTCATTTGAAGTTTTCCTATAACATTTGGAGATTTTCGGGACACGGCATACATCTAAT
This sequence comes from Echinostoma caproni, assembly GCA_900618425.1. Classification (NCBI taxonomy): domain Eukaryota; kingdom Metazoa; phylum Platyhelminthes; class Trematoda; order Plagiorchiida; family Echinostomatidae; genus Echinostoma; species Echinostoma caproni. Next base: position 68,408 of record UZAN01039773.1, on the reverse strand, counting down.
TTACCAGATTCTCGTCACCATAATGAAAGACACTCAAGTGGAGAACAGAACAATTTTAAATGATCGGAAGTCTTCAAGTGGTGAGGCAGACTACTTTCCTTGTTGGATTCCTTGTTTGATTGTCAACTGTGATCGTCAACTGTGGAGCAAATGGAACTTGGTATTTGAGCGTGGGATCCCATGCACCCAAGAAAAAAGGGCTAAAAATCTTAGTGGCATAGTTTTTTTCATCTAGACATTCATGTTAGTAGAATTGATCAGAGCCTGGCGAAGGCCGACTGAAGTTAGATGAACTCAAACTCAGGTTGAGGAAGGTTGTATAATCTGATCGGTTTTAACCCACTGTTCTCGAGGAGTGTGTTACACACGTTGCAGAACCCGTCACAGCACGTTCCGGAAAAAAAAACAATAAAGGTGACAACTGAATATCAGCTCGCCTTACTGCCAGAAGCCGAACACCGGCAAAACGCTACTGATTCCATTCACGCTTACTCCACGAAATTCATCTGAGACTCTGCAAAATCCCTCGTCTTTGATCGTGCACCGATATTCGTGATGACTGTGAAAGTGCTTATACTGCGAAAATAATAAAAATTGGAGGAACTGGCATCGATTGAACTTCACTTGTAGCGGAATACAAACCTCTGACAGTGGTATAACCCCCCCCCAGTGTTGAAGCATCCAGTTCTCTCTTTAATACTTCCAGAGGGCATTATAGTTCATACTTATTCTTCAACAATTCGTAATTTGTATAAGCCATTCGGATCACTTAAGAATGAGTTTTCATGAAGATATCGAAGTTGTAATTAAACGTGACGGAATCATACCTTCTTTTGAACTTAGTCATTACTTATATTCTATCGTTTGATATTATTCACTTAGTTATTGTGTCCTAATGCGTATTAATCACGTTCGTGTTACGCTTGCAAAACAATGTGATTGTTCTCAGTGTAAATTAATTTTTTTCGAGCTTTGGTGATAATTATTACCGAACGTTTAATCAGTAACGCCTCCAAAGGCCTCACTTGGTTTGCATACACTGTGCACAAAGATACGGCGTTCACGATTTTCATGTGTGACGCATAAAATCGTTACACGTTCCCACCTAAACGATCACTTTATTATTGATTTGTGTAACTTGCTCTCTACAGCATCCTTTCAATCGATTCCGGCCTTCAAATAAACGACTGTCTTATTTCAAGAGGTATATTTTGCTCTACGTTCAACGCATGATCGTTGAGAAACCCTTTTTCAGGATTAACAATCTATGAACGAACATCCTGTCGGTTCTAACCACCCACTGTAAAACATTTTCACCGATTGTATCTTCAAAATACAAGCTGGTATACTGCTAAACTTCTATACTGCCATACTGATACATTACACGATATAATACATATCTAACATACCATACTTTACGAAGGACTCTAAATCTCTGTTGATCATCAATGTACTAAAATCTACTGACTCCATGTCTTTCTCGCTTACAGCGTATCAACGCCTCAATTATCCGAGATTTGGGTTATTTTATTTACCTCCTGATCAGCGAAGTGAACGTATTCGATTCTGTTTCATCGAGGATCAATTAAAATCATTTCGGTCACCCTGTCAGTCCGTGGTTTTATTGGAGCCTAACGCGCAGACAGCAAACTGCAAAGTTTCACAGTGGTTCACTTCCGTCTTCGACCGTCGCAAGATATTCGACCTTTAGAATTTTCGTCCAGGAGATACATCGAACAACTTTACTACATATTTTGTCACCAAGACATTAACAACACACAAGCGCTTATTTATTTGTGAACTTGAAACGATGTCGTTTAAAAAAGTGAGGTATTTTCGAATACCGGAGGGGGCGGGGCGTTTCTCGAATTGCCATCTTTGACTATTCTAATAGATCAGCATTGATTGATCAAATTTGGCTGATTCAATGAACGTTTCCAAGCATATTTCGTGCTCTCGTTTCACTGGTACACTT
>UZAN01039773.1:23976-61175 GCA_900618425.1 Echinostoma caproni | reverse complement strand
AGGATACGTTCTCATTTCGGAGGGTAGCGGGTTGCACAAACTGTGGTTGAACTCCTACTGAAGATAAGCTAAGTTAATTTCTATCGTCTCTTGTCCAGATACCAATCGAGATTTTGACATGTGTACACTAAACCATGGCAACTGGGCAGACCGGAGGAAAAGATATTCAATCACAGCTACTTTAGCGATTTCCCTATGACTGAAGTTATCTTTTCTCTTTGACTTTACGGTCGACTCATACACACGCTTTGCCTAGTGCCACGGGCGACGCAGACGTTTCACAGTATGCAAATTCATATATAAAAATTAGTCCGTCGGGCTATTTGCTTTCACCACCAACACATAGATTAGTAATCACACGTATTACCCAAACGTGTTAGAAAACAGAACAGGTGTTTTCGGCTCATCGTGTCTAACCACAGAAATTACTGAAAATTTGGCCAGATTAACATAGATTGTTATTCCTATGGAAAGTTCTCATATACGCACTGTTTGAGTTGGGCCAGGTGCAGCTTGAATCAGTGCATAAGTGGGTCCGTTTTTATTTAAAACACTGCTGATTCTTCAGATTTTCTTTACTCACCCCCACAATCTGCTACTGCTGTATACGGTACTCAAACCAAGAATTGTTTATGTTCCTGCCATTACTTGATTCTATTTTGTTTCTTAACAGTCCTACTGAACATACTTCAAACAGAAAACAAACCGGTAAAGCAGCTCGTTTAAAGTGATTTATATCAGTGTCATTGGTGCACTATATATGTGACTAATTGTGGAGAACGTCGCTTTTTGCAAAGGAAAATTCGCGTCACGGACTAATAGGATCAATTTCTTCTGAAAATCGGATGTGATATGCACCGTGATTACACAGTTGTCCGATTAGTCCCACTGGGGACATTTTAATAACAACTGTTTATCGATTCATCCGATTATGGAGAACAAACAGCATTTTTGGATAGGTTGGGGTGTGGGGAGCTTAAATGTGTGCACAAATTGTTTTGGGACACGCAATTAAACAGGGAGGAGGCAGGATGCCGAACAACGGATTGCTATCTTTTCTGCTGTGGCTTGCAGCCAGCAGCCTTTCTACCTCGATAGTTGACCAACACCATGAGAAGTTGGAACACCGCGGTCAACTTCAAAGTATCATTTATTTCAACCAGGTGAGTGACTTGATCGTTCCGAGGTTCATCCACCCGATCAACATTATGCATTTTGCCTTCCCAAGGAGAACTTCATCCTGAATTGGCAATGGATGTTGTGAAATGCGGGAGTGATTATCAATCACTGAAGATGAGCTTGTTTGCCATTTCTTCTTTTCTTTGAAATATTTTTGAATCTTTTGAATTTGACTTCCTATTGTATTGAGCATTCATGTATTTTATTTGAAACTTTAGTTGAAGCAAGATTGTTTTCTTATTTCTTCTCAGATTATCCCGCAGTCAATTACCGTTGCTTGATGAGTAGAATGTGCGATCTAACCTCAGCATATTTATTGGAGTTTATATATACGACCTCCGTAACCGTTCACTTGGATTCTGATCCAAACGATTTACACTTGTAGTCATCAGGAATGAAAAGTGCTTTTGAATATAAGCTGTTGCGTGAAAATGCAACGGGCTGGGATAGTTTGGTGTGGGTAAAACTACACACGGTCCAATCTCGCTAGAATACGTTTCCAGTAAATCACTTTATCCTCAACCCAACCAGCTGAAGAGGCATAGGCAACCTGATGTTTTCCACCTCTTCACAGGTTGTTAGATTTATCGATTCCATGGATCCAGAAAAAAACATGGGTATATGACAGAATGCATTGTTTTCAGCACTATTTTCTACTATATTTTATCTTTGCAAGTGCAAGTGCAACCTGCCAGGCAACACGGTTATTCTGGACAGGTCAGTATTTTGGTTTAACGTGCCTTCTCTGGTAGCCGTTGTTAAGAAGATGCAACTGAACACAATATCACATTTATACTAGTTTTGGTTTGCCTTCGTCGTTCTTCAGACTGTTCTCGGGCACTTCGGCTGTTCATCTGAGGCCGTTTATTTAGTGAACCCGGACCCAACTCGTTCTGGTCAGTAACCCATTTGTTGAGTGTTTAAAATAGGATAATTTAAAGAAAGATCAGATAACACGCCATTATGCCCCAGGAAGTCACAGTCAACTCTTTGTCCTACCCACAGTAATGTTGCACTGAACTGCATCACGGTTGTTGAAAATTCCGTTTTCTAAATCAATAATGCGTATATAGATCACTAAACTGTATACTACATTTTGCTCATTACACCAGCAGTTTTGTAGCATTTTATCTAGACAAACTTTTCACAGTGGTTCCAGAGGGGACTTCTATTCAACCGATTTGGTCGGGTGAATTGTTGATCTACTCAGGCCAACAACAAGTTTAATCACAACGTAAGAATCAGATCTTCCAATGTCATTTTCGTTCAATGGATTCTTTGAGTCAAAAAACGAAGGAAAAGCTGCATGAAAGTCTTTGCACCGGATTCCTTGTTCTTCCGTACGAATTCCGTCAAAACCGAGATTCATGATTGGTTGGAGACAATATGTGCTACTGTTGACCTCCTTCTATGTTGTGCCAAAACGAGATGGTCACCCGTTGTATGCGATTTATTTGTTTTCATTTTACCTTGGATTTATTTTTTATTGCTGATGATTGTAAAAGAATACCGAGGTTATAAATTATTTGCATACATCATATTACCTGTGTTAGAACGAAATTGATGAACCTTGAGTTCAAGCTATTAGTGACTCACATTCTTGACAAAAGAACAACTCAGAGGGGTTAAGAGCAAATCAAATTGCAGTTGGACTAAATGGAAACGCCTTTGTGTAATTCTCACTATTAGTTTAGGTACCTTTTCAACCAGCTAGCATTGCGGCTGATGGAATTATTGATTAATCGTTCCTAAGTGACTTCATCATTTGTTTTCCAAATGCCTTTTCTATTCGCGCTGAATAAAATCTACGTCGATCATTAGCCGAGTGGATACACTGAACACTATGGAAAATGTTATATTAGAATAAAATTTTTTACTTGCAAATCACAGACAATATAAAATGAAAAGTCCCTTTATGACGAGTGTTTGTCAATGGACGACAATGAAATAATGGCTCTTTCAAAAATCATTTGCGGTTTGGCCGCTTTTTACCTAGTTGTGTGCTTTCGTTTCAGATACCTAAGGAATAAGTTCTACTCGTGCAACCTAGTAGCGTTTTCGGGATTACAGTGTACAGGTATTATTTCATGATCTAGATTTCTGTTGATTTAACTTTTAGAGTTTGTTATTCTTTTGTACGCTTGGTATCTTATTCCTAATTTTTGAGTTCCTATGTGCCAATCTAAAATAAGCGATCAAATCTTGATCTGTTTTCCCATTATAAAGCTGGTCACTGAAATACTGGGGACAGAGAAGACCAAAATTTGTAAGAAGGCAATAATCCTACCTACTATCAGATGTTTTAGAATCTAACCACGCACGTTCATTCCGTTTTACCTAATAATTGACGTCAAGAGGGTATTGGTGGGAGTACCCTGAGATCAACCATTTCAAAATATTGTTTACGTAAAGGTGGCAAAACTAGTAGACATATCCTAGAGAACGTGTGAGGTAAAAGCAGGTGGTTATCAAAAATAGAATTAAACAAACGAACACCACTATAATGTGGTCCGCTGCGTCAATAACTCGTAGATGCATCTAATCAAGTGACGTAATAAGCCTTAATAGTTCGCAAAGCGTGACCCCACGGTTACGTAACATACCAGCTTTTTGACTGTCGTCCATCGGTTTTGAATGCAATTTACCAGGAAATGCATTTGGCAAATGCAGATGCAGTGTACGTAAATCCAATGCCGAGAAATAATTTCCAATGACACCAACCACAATAAAGATGTTTGTTACTATTTTTGTCAACCCAGTCGTTGTTCAACCGGCTTATCGAGTTTGCATTCCCAATGCCAATCATACAGGATTTATATGACAGTGTTCCATCGAGGTCGACAGCTATTTTAGTGCGTCATAAGCAATTCGAATCGAGGATAGATAATGAAGTTTCAGTTAAACTATTTTGTGCGAAATCCCGGCTCAATCAGGTGTATTATCAGGAAAACTAAGAAAGTATATTTGAGATGCAGAAAAATGCCGCGGAAGAAGTCTCAAGACTTTTGATCCCATCCACATTTGAGGAATAAAATTTCCTAAATGGGATGTTTGTCTTTACTTTTCCAGTCACTGATTAGCTTAGATAAATCGCATCCAAACTCTCGGTAGTAAAATAAATCGTTTGTATGACTTTATACAGTGATTTCTCATGTTCTTTCTGTTCTGCAGTGCGATGTTATACAGTACTGGCCGATTGTGATGCACTAAAATATTTTTTATGATCAAGTTGAGTTTCATCATGTCTATCACCTATATACATATTTTAGGTATGGACAAAAATGTATATCTTGCCTACTTCGATCCAAGTAGTTTCTAGGCTGTGATTGCCAGTTTAACGTGCCTGACCTCAGTTGTCAAGATTAAATACCCTCAACATGAAAATCGCAAACTTTATCAGGTATGAAAAAGCAATATATTATGTGGAAAAACAATTTCCTTCAGTATAAATATAGTTGCCTACACGAACCCCTCAGGTGTTTCACAGGGACCCGTTGCTTCAGTTTCGATTAGACCTGTATAGTGCAGGCGGTGGTATGGCCGACAAAGAGCACTGAGAAGCTTTCTCTTTTGTTTTGGAATTCCAGTTTGTGACAACATCATATTCAACTGAAAATATAATGCACTCGATCAATACGAATTGAGCGCACAGGTTTCGTATCGGATTTGTGGTACCAATCTTAATACAGTTAGATTCCAAAACGTCTATACGTCAAGTCTCCCCTTCCTGCAAACTCTGCACCTAGAAAAAATATCTACAATCAGATGGACGACAGACCCTCGATCGATGTGAATATCAAGCGGCAATCTCGGAGACAACTCCACTCTATATCTATTGTATATATGTATATATTTTATATATATATAATAACAGCAAAAACAGAGTTCCATCCTGCTTGAGTATACGCTTTTTATACGTTGTGCTTACTAAGATCTTCGTTACTTTATCAAATATTGTATAGACTCACTTTACTAAATGAAATCATTAATGAAGCGCAATAAAAAGCAACAAAGTTGCTTAAAATTTACGGAAAAGAAAATTTGAATCGGATCAGTTCACACAAAAGTACCGCGAAATAGCCCGAAATTCACTCGTCCTTAAAATCGTGAACCGTGCAACTGATGCATGTCCTATGGCCAGATTGTGGAAACGAGCAATGAAATGCACTCGGGATGTAAGCGAAATGGGATATAATCCGTATAAAAAAGCCCTCTGAAAACTGGGTCAATTATAGTAGAGTTGCTTCACGCAGCTAACCAGTGAACTTTTGACGCAAAGTGCATGAAGAAGTAAGACTTTCAAAAACACCAACCAATCCTCCTTCTTTCAAAAACACATCTATTCACACACGCACTCACCAGCGTCAAGCAAAAGAAACTGTTAACCACGCAACCGAAAGGAGAAATTTAGGTGCATTAACATAAGAAGATAGAAATGTTACTTAAGCCAGTTCTGGTGTGATGAGATCTATTATACAAATAAATACAGTGAATGCGCTTTCATTCTGCATTGATACATGACGGAATGATTTGGATATTCCCGCTATGACTGGAACGAATGAAATTTATGTATTTTAAAGTAATAATTTGTCAGTTATTAGATTATACATTTATTGTCAAGCTGGGGATAAAACATTAAGTTTCTGGACGCATGTTCTCGGAATCATTCGGCTAAGTGATGGGTCAGTTATCGCAGCTGAGCATTCGGGTTCGAGAGAGTTAGTTCCCATTACTGTTAACTATCTCACGACTAGGGGGTGATTTACTCCTACCATTTATTACATTCTACTGGATGAACACAAATGTGACACTGTATTACCCGCACCGAAATGCATGTCATCTGTGTTTTGTACAGGACATCTTGTGGTTCTTTGGGTTATCAGTGTAGCAAAACTGTTTTCGTAGCACGCTTCCCAGTAGAACTCAAGAGGTAAATTACATTTTGTGGTTAACAATCGACATTTAATTATGAAATGGGTTTCCCTGTTTTGAATCGATTTGCAGCAAACTCTAAAAATTTGTGGTCCATTTGTTGTTCTTCATCTGGTATTAATCAATAAAAAATTATTCCCATCCCGAAACATAGAAATACACTTTTGGGAGGCACAAATCGTAACAAAACAAACATTTCTCTTTCCTCGCTCTCTCTCTCTCTCGCTAACTTGAAAGCTAAAATTGGATCTAATGCAGCAGGACTATGGTGATCCAGGTCCACGAGATGACGCCTACCCTGGAGCGGCGCGTTACAGATTTTGGACACCTGCGATCAATCAAATTTCAAAGGTGACGTTAATGACGCACGTACGCGTCACTGCTTCTGACTACACACCATAGGCAGGTCGTGCCAGCCATTCGAAGACAAAGCAGTGCAGACAGAAGCAGAATGATGCAAGCAATACTGGAATGCGATTGGTGTAAGCCTGGATAACCAATAATCATCCTCATTTCTTCCAATAAACGAATTACCATTCCTGTGGCCTTCTCTTCGCGTCTCACCCACGTGGGATATTGCGTGCTAGTGCAGCTGCGGTCCAGTGCTTCTGTGGTCCAGTCCGTGATAGATGATCCTTAATTCGTTTCTCGTGATTCGTAAAACGTGGTCTGTGTTCCGATTTCAGTGCGTATTACTACTACTATTACTACGATCATTACAAGGGCTATCCTGTCACAGTTCTCAAATCAGTACAAAAAAGCGAAAGTGAGTCTTCAATGCGTCCAGATGTGCCGGAGCACAGGTTTGCGACTACCGAGGTCCGGTTTATAGGCTAACAAGTGTATCCTGTTTCACACGTGCCAGTCAGCGTTACAAGATCGAGTGGGAGCGCCTTTAGCCCAAAATGGTGGAACGCTCGTCAGAACTAATCGAGTGTTGAATTAGTAAAAACAACGGGGATTTGTAAATGCGAAAACTTGTCTGGCCTGTGATTCGCAGTCACCAGTTGACAACTGAGGATTGTTAGACAAGTGTGATTAAATGAAACATGGACTGATACGATGTCACTGCTCTGAGGTCTTATTGTACAATCGTTTTAGAATAGATTCATTCTCTTAATAGACTACATGTGCTAGTTGTGCGAACTGCGGCTAACAACCCATATGAAAGAAATTTTCAGTACATTTTAACCTTTAGGTATATACACAAAGAATATTTTTAAAATTTTTATGGTAGTTTTAAATAATCCCCGTGTTTAACTAGTCAGCAATTAGAAACCAACACGTGAGGTTTTAGTTGCAGTTGAATAAAAATGAACCTCAGAATAAAAGAAGAGAGAAAGTCTTTCATAGAAGCTTAAAATAGAGTGATAAACAGATCACCATATGAATTCTACCAGTTTAAATGGTGTCTGAGCTTAAACATTTGGCCCGAAGAGATGAACAAGATCCACTTGTGTTGATACTTGATCACGTGACATGAATCCAACTTAAATTTGTTAATTAAAGCTTTCCTGTCGTCGGCTGAATGGGTTATGCAATTACGAATTCATCGACTCCTTTTCCATGACCAAATCTACACTCATTAAAAGACTTTGTAGGTCACGCAGTGAAATGAGCCACTAATGGCAACCGCATTCAGCAAAATACTGTAATCTGTGTTATTTCAGGTGGAACGTTCAACGCACGATCAGACAAATAACATTAATGGTGATCGATTGGCTTACTGTTCCACGTGAAGCGTGTTTCAAAAAGAAGAAATCCAGGAGACCGCCTAGGTGAAAAAGAGCAAACGGTAATGAGTAAGTACGCTTACCATGACCAATTTTTCACGGATCATTTACTTATGCTAGACGCCTTTACTCCTTTTGTGGGATGAATTTATATTACAAGCAACCTCGTTTGACTATTGACGAACCGAACAAGTGAAGCTTATATGGGAACATTTGGTAGATTCTTCATTGGAGACACCAAAGACTAGACTCAGCCAGTCGGTCTAAACACGGCTGCTTGTGTCCGCGTTCAAAAATTGAGTAAAGTGGGTGTTTACTATTTACTTTTTATTTTTAGCCTTGATTTTCAGTTCAGTTTAGCCTCTTGTTATATGACAGAAGGAAGTTTAGAAGGTGGACGTCACAGTTTAGAATAGCTCACATTTTTACATAGTAAAAAGGTGGAAAGATTACGTGCAGTTTTATTAACAATCGACTGAAAANGAAAAGTGCCGTGTGTACATCCAATACAAAATTGAGAGCTAAAACTCGCTTTATAGTTTGATTTTGGCAAAATCTACCGGCCTCATAGACTGGATTATAATGCAGATTTTACTACACAACCGTCCGCTACAATGTATTACCTATTTCAGCACAAAATGCCCTAGACCCTTTTATGTGCAACAAAAAGCTATGTAAGAACCTCTTCTCCTCTGATCGAGTGACGTAATGCCTCTATGTTAACCGAAGCGCTCATTTAAGCACTATAGGCACAATCTAAGACTATTTAGTTTTCGGAATGAAATAAAACCAAAAATTTCGGCTGACCCTACTACTATTAAACTATGTTGTGGTAAATCGAAAATCTGATGCATTTATCCCGCGTACGGAGCATCCAAAGTTTGATGACGTGCAAACTAACGTCCCCGCACTCACTATTACCTACAGCATCTTTTCTGAAGATGTAACATGCAGATAATTATCCATTGTATTTACTCAAATTTCTCTGCCATGTTCTATGAGGGAAACTGATAGAAAACTATTGTAAATCTTTATTCCGTTTTTTTAATATCATATTCTCAATTCATCTCAAATTTCGAACAATGAACCTTTGCCCTATTCACGTCCGTTTATTGCTAACATGCATCCCATAGGTTCACCGTTGACACTGCCCTCCGCTTGAGTTAGTATTGGCTAGTCAACACTTGCGAAATTCCCTGACAAGTTACCTTTTCGAATACAGGATAGTTTGGAAATGAAATGAGCTATTCCAATTTTGTTTGTCTCTTATGTGCGCGTTAGCGCGGCCCTATCACATCAAATTCGTTGACTCCGTGTTACACTTTCATCGTGAGAGAGAATCAAGTGTCAGGTTCAAGGTCATCGCGTTTCATACACAGAAGGGTGACCTTAGAACGTAAATGCGGTTGATCTTTTGATATGAATACGGAGAAATGTCCTGACAACCTGCCAAAATTTTAGGCATTTTATGAAATCACTTAGCTTCATCTTCTTGCTAGAGAAACTGAGTTGCAGATTTTGCTGTTTTCAAAATAGCGAGCTCTGTCCAGCGTTTTTTCGCCAGCTTTTTATGGGTTTAAACAGAACATTTATATATGCTAGTGAAGTCCAAGTTATTATTTAAACATATTGAAACGCGTGGTATCACTATCATTGGGAAAAACAAATAAAAACTCTAAGATGAATGATTTTATCACTTCATAACTGAATCAAAACAAACTTACAGTTTTGTTGAGTAATTCAGAAGCAGGTTTCGATTTTGCCATAAACGTATCCAATTTCTGTTATGAAATTTCAGAGAAATATAATTGGTTACATCACTGTTCAAAATCGCATGTCTATATCATCATTTGCGTTTGGTGAAAACGGATAGACTTAAACAGTGACTGAAAATGGTAATGATACTTTTTATCAACGCACAGGTTTCCTTCATTCAATGAACATTCAACATCATCCTTTAGATACTGCGCTCTTTTTTCTACTTCAAATATACGTACGTAAGGAAAGATTTATTAAATAAAATCATACAAACATAGTCAGCAAAGAAAATAATCCAGTTAAATTAATAGGATATCAGTGAACGTAACACCATCTCCTACGACGAATTAACCAGCACCATCGCAGACGTTTAATCAGGAACGAGATCCGAATTTGTCATATAAATTTATGTTTACAATAAGATATTTCATAAAATATTCCTATATGCGATATGCTGCAATTCTCGTGATCAGGTTGTTTAACGCTCCGTAGCAGAAAGTCGTCATGCCCGGGGTATCAATTGTAATGAATTGGGAGAGGACAAACTGATGAATAATGTGTTCACATGTGAACCGATTGATGCCGTTCACATCACGCGAACAGTCATAGCCAGATTTACGTTGGCGACGATTTTGTGCTCAATTCAGCCACAACCAATGTTGATAAAAGTAGACAATTAAGAGTAATTTGAGCATGAGTTTGAAATTCATGTGATCCACTCCAAATATACCGGGATCATTGGAGAAAATGAGGGCGCAAGAGGACCTGTTCGGAATGTGCTACAATTTCTGCGTAGAGGTATACCAGCAAGCGTTGGAGAGCCTTTTCGAAGCGCATGCCAATCGTTCAAAGAGCAGTCTGCTGATTTCGAATCACGTGATTATAAAAGATTCTCAGCTAGGTCTGAAAACCTAACTGCACACCCAATGAACAAGCGATCAAATGCACTTTAGTGCAAATTTGTTAGGTGGAGAACATTATAATAAAACTTCTCGACCAGATCAAGAGACGTTTTTAAACTTTTTCAAACGTTATCAGAGGTAGTAGTAAATAGTTCATCGGTGGTTCTCCACGATTTGATATGGATTTGAAAAATTCAAAGACCTAGTCTTAGAGAAGAATAGAAACTGTTTATATGAAATTCCTTTTTTAATCCAACATTTTCCAATACATAAGGAGTTCGCTCAAATCAGAATGGTTTATGTGCGCACGATCGTCAGTAGCAAGCGGGTTCATTAGATTTTAAGTAGAAACGTCAAACTGAAGCCGATGCATTTGCGCCATCACTCCAGTGGTATCCAATGTTTGACAGTATATATAAACAGATAAACGCCATTTGGGCGTTCCAAAGACGCCACAACATATGGGGTTGATTAGATCATTGTGAAATTCCGTTTCAAACATGGAAAAAGTTGATCAATTGTCGCCTGTCACAATATTCACTGTTACGGAGTCATAATGGGGTAATGAATAAATGAAAAATTCAACCAAAGTAAACCTTTAAAATTGTAGCATACGGTTCTGACTTGTTTCAAACCTCATTTACCTGCTGATACGGTTGCGTATTTACAAAGCTAATTACATTAACGAAAGTGTCTATTTATCTTCACACATTCATGGGGATATTCATTCCGGTCAATCCAAACGTTCTACACAGAACATCTTTTTAGGCGATACAAAGTAAACCTACCAATAAAGGATCATTCGCGATTATATTATCATTCTAGGAAACATTTTCTATTTTTATACAGCTATAAAATGTCCATTATGACCGTCCGGAATGTGATCCAGTTCAGCCCAATGGCACTTTACAGCAGGTGATATCAAATGGCACCAGAAAATAGCCTCAATGTAATGTAGTGCACTTATGATAAAAAAGGTGCAAAACACAAGTCTTGTTTTTCATGAAACCTGATTAAAAAACGGGAATCGGAACAATACTGTCAACAGAACCAATCCATTTCGGTATGATGAACCGATAGTGACATATACGCATTCCGATTTGCTTTATTTCTGGCGTTGGGTTTGAAATTACAGGACATAAATATCCTTGAAAATATTAAGATCATTTTGCCCAGTGCTCGCTCAGCCTCCCAAAGTTTATTATCTAACTGTTTCCTTTTTTCTGTGAAGGTTAACTTTTGTCTGTCCTAACCTAACAGGCTGAATAATCATACCCTTGATAGTAAAGCCTCTGTTTCAAACAATGACTTATCCCCAAGCACTCAGGCCTGTTTTGAAATTATTTCTGGATACGTAGCTGGACGAAAATAGATAGGCATTAGCATTGGGCAAATAATGAGAAAGACAACATGCTGGTTTTCGATCTTTGCAGGTCCGGTTTAGTTCAACCCTATTCTGACCAGCATGTGTCTCATCAAGAATCTTTGGTTTCTTTCCAATCTACCAACAAACAAAATATAAATTCTCTATGCCAATCGCATCTAAGAGCACAACAAAAGAATATTTCATGGACGGAATCCATCGCCTGTAGATCAAATAAAGCGTATACTGAAAAGCTAAGAAGTGTTACGCAGCTGCTTCTACCTGTTAGGTTCTTATCAATGGTGTCAATAAATCGAACCAACTGCGCATCGAACCCAGGACCTTACATGCAGAACGCAAGCATCCTACCCACTCGGCCACCGGGCAGCTGATCAAACCGTTCGTCATTTCTCATTCACACGATATAGCACAAGCTATCTTTGCTAGCCTGCTGCAGGTATCGCTCCTCATTCATTTCAACACTGGCCTCCGGGGTTAGATTGTGCTATATTGAGTGAATGGAAAATGGAAAACGGAAAACGGTTTGATCAGCTACCCGGTGGCCGAGTGGATAGTGTGCTTGAGTTCTCCCTATGAGGTCCCGAGTTTGATCCCCTGTTGGGTCGACGGATTGGTACTGTTGATGAGACCTGACCAGGTCAAAATTGCTGTACAGTGCTTCCTGCTTTTCAGCNCGTACGCTTCATTTAATCTACACATGACGAATTCCCTCTTTGAAGTTGAATCAAATGATACGCTTATCTCATGTAAAAAAGGAATATGTGAACCTCATATTGCTTTTATATTTTGATGTGACAGTAGTTATCAAAGATTAAAGCTTTCAAGTACAAGTTTATTAAATGTTTCATATGCTTTCGGAAGTTTTGATTGGAAACGTCAGTGTAATAATTTTATTTAAAGAAATGCATTTTACGCCCAAACTATTATTGGTCGTAACCGTTGTGTAAATAATGTGTTACTAGACTCTGATCTCCAACACAACTTCTGGGCAATGTCGACTATATTTAATTCAATGCTTCTTTCAATTTTTCTAAATCATTTTTCATTATCTCGCCACTTATCCATCGGTTCCACTCAGCTGCGTTCATCAAACTGTGGTTCCTTTCTTGGATTTCCTATAACTTCTTCTTGATGTTGATCCTTTCTTGTACCTCAACTTGCTTCTCGTGCTGCGCGCAAGGTTGATTTTTTATTCTGCGCCAGATGTTTCTTTACCTCACCTCATTTGTTGTACCAAGCTCACATCTCCCTGCTATTGAATCCTGAAGCCACGTGTGAAGTGAGGTCTCGTCTGCTTCCATTTTTCATTAAGCAAAGGGCCATCCGGCTGATCAATGATCCTTCCCAAACATCTAACCTTGATTCATTAGCCCATCTTGTGGTATTTGCTTCATTGTCCCTGCCCTACCGATACTACTTCAGTTTTTCTTCTTTGGAGTTTGCGGCAGCAGTTCCTCTCCCCGCAACATTTGCCTGCCCATTCTGTACACAGGTATCTTGATTAGATTTTGGTCCCCAGATGTCGTTCTTCTTTGTCCCAGCCCTCTTTTTCTCCAAAATGGCGAGTTGTAGTACACTCTCCCACTTTTCGTTTTCATCCAGCTTACTTATTCGCAGAATCAATAAACCGAATCTTACGTGAATGTTCCCCTGCTCTCCAAGTAACAGTTTGATATGTATCTAAGTGGATTTTTTCTTTTGCTTTATTTCACACTAAAATTAATAAAAAATATCAAGGTGATTTTGAAGGATTTTCTCAAAATCCATCCACATGCTTAAAATTAGGTTTGACATTTTGATAACGTTGTTAAGCACCTGTGTCCCCTTGCCTAAGTTACGATGCTGGAAAACAGTAACCTGAAGTTCATTTCACTGTAATTTATAGAATTCGTATCCTCTTGAGATGTTCTATGGCAAAATAACTCATTTTTTTGACTTCGAGTTTGATCCATAGAACATTCGGAATCAACTACAGCATAAAATGAAAATAAATCGACTTGTGATTCAAATCACGATCCCAGTTGGGACAAGTGAGACGACTCTAAGCATTCAACTTCACGCCTGAAACTCACTCCTTGTTCAATGTAGTGGAATTCATTAAGCAACGAATAATCAATTCCCTGGTGCAAAGCTCTCGAAAAGCTTTGTGCTACTCCTAATTTGGTAATGAACACGCTTTGGTTACTGCTCTCTCCGTTCACAGTGGTTTTGATATGGTGATTTAAGGCAAATTACAAGTCCGCTTCCATCTCAATTCTCAGAGCTGTTCGGAATAGATATTGGAAAAATGTACTAGCGTTTTTGTCATCATTTTTATTGAAAAAATTGGAAGTTTCAGCTCTCAAGAACAGCACTTCAAAAAGCACTACAAGTGACTAGAAAATTTATAAAATTGTAACTTTTTTTCAATTAATGTTTTATCAACAATGATAATCGAGGCACCGAGATTCGTTTTTCGGCTGTCAATTCTCAGAGACTTCAGTAATGCACGAAAAATGGGGTGCATGAAAGGTTTACGGAATTTGCTTATTTTCATCATTTGGTTTTGTATTCACCCGTCGGGATTATATAATTGTAGTGCAGATGGAAGTGGAAAAAATGCGCAAAGAGGCTTTAAAACTTTCCGCGATCTTATAAAGGAATGAATACTTTCCTTATACCGCTTACTTTGTATGTTTGATCTCTTTCCTAGCCTCCAGCAAATTTGTGGCTTCCATTCGAATAAACGCTGCTATGTCAATGGCATTTGAATGGGTGTGAGTAGGTGGGTAATAAACCAATTTTATTGCAATAATATAAAGCTTTTTGGCATTTTTATATCGTTGTGAGGTAAGCAATACAATCCGTAGTATTGCAAAGTGTACCACATGCCCTGAGGCAAAATATTAGTCATGGCTAGATTCATGCGGTTGATAAACCATGTAAAGTTTGTGTGGGATTGCATTGATCTCGTTCTGGCAACAATTTATATATAAACGAAAGTGCCGCATTACAAATCATGTAATTTATGGGCACTCATTCCCGGGATAGGAGGATTGAGGAACATCGAGATGTTGACTCCATACTGTTTGGAGTTACTGCACATAGGGAATTGGTGGAGATTTGGAAGTGGGCCAAATAGGGCCTCGTTAAAGTGGGGAGTTGACAGAGAATTACACCAGAAAAGGTTAAGGATCACTTTGGATATGCATAGGAAAAGATATGCCAGGGTAAACCTTGAGATCCAATATACCTGTACTAGATTAGTAACGAACTATCGGTGCACAGACGTGGAGCAAAGGAATCACGTTTTGGGGCATAGGCATACAATAGGGTTTATCAGCGAAAGGGGTAGAGGAGTATGCCCAGAAGCGAAAATATTGAGCACGATTAAAGAGATCTCATGTGGTTCTGATGAATTCGACGTACCTAGAGTGCGGCGTATCCCGCACAAATTCCAGTTATGAATTTTGATTAAACTTTGCGACCTCAGTGATCAGTAGTTGAGGATAGAATCGTGGATACAGGGAGAGCAGAAAAGGATATAAAAATGATGGCAAATACAATGGCGTCTTTAGGTTAGTTAGCGGTAAAACAGTAAGGCTCAATTTTACAATATTCCGAAATTTCGTTTTCCATTGCGACAAATCCTGAAATTTGTTTCCTTTATCTGTGCCTTACAGAACAACTTAATGATCAAATCTTTCCTCGTGGTTATATTGCTGTGCAATTTGTTATTCAAATATCAAACGAAATTGTATTTTGGTTACTTATTTACCGTTGTTGTTACAACAACATCCGACCTCAAGGTAAAATCAACTGACCATATATTAATGATCACACAGATTGCAGTATGCACATGTACAGATGATCCAGGATACATTGTGCAAACCTTTTTTTTGGGCTTCTTTATTTAGATTCGTTACAGGGAAGCTATGCATCCGTTATTCACACTATCAACCGTTATTTTTAAAACCTTTTGACACAATGTTTGTTGAAGTTGCACAACCATGCAATATTTTACGTGCAAAAATGTGTTCAGGAGAAAAGTGTAAACCCCAAACATTTTCTATTTTCCGAAAATGCTTTGTTTAAACATACTGACCTGTTCAATGCGGTTTCCCACCAACAACAAAAGCTAACGTCTGTCTGTTACACATTACGATGAGTTGAATTCCTAGAGCGGAAACAATGGATTAGGACTATTTTGGCCATGCATTACCTATCGTTCGTTGCTGACCGGACAAATGTGCCTCAACTGCATGATACAATATACTTCTAACAATGGGAAAATCTTCCGCCTAATTTTTGGTGGGATTCCATCATTAGTATAATTTTTTGCAAAGGAAGATACGGATGAATTTAGGAACTTGTAAAAGGGCTATATTTTCCTTTGATTAGCAGTTATATTCGATCAACCAGTTGAAGTATTTTGACTGAACGCCCACAATGATTATCCTACGTTTGGATAACTTCCTCTCTCTCTGTGGCTCACAGACGAGATGGAAGCACATTCCGCTTTGGGATTGAATCGAAAGATAAAACTCATCGGATAAAGGTGAACAATATTTGAAGTGTTTTATGCCGTTTGATAATGGAAGGATGCAAACGAATGTTGAATATCTTTTGGAGATTATTTTTCGTTCGTTTGTCTTTTGCAAACCTCTTTGGATGTCTGATGTTAACCCTGAACATCTTAACAAACGCATTTATTGTCCGACTGAGCTTCTTTCTCACGGTTGTGCGTTGCAGAAATCACACATCTGTTGCGGTGTACATGTGTGATTCGGAGAGGAATAATGGTCACAGCTCCTATTTGGCGATAGATGCCCTTCCTGCGAATTGTCTTGCTGTGTATTCAATGAACGGAAGTAAAATTGAAAAATAAAAAGAATACAAATCTGAAAACAAACGGATTACAGATTCATGTCTGTCAATTTTCCATTGTTCTCCGTGCTCAGGAATTTGTTTGCAAGCTTTTCTTCACCATTGGGTATAACAACTTTAGTGCTTATTACTTGATCGGGAGATGAAAGGGATGCTTGTGCGAAACCAAAGGTACACGATACAATCGAGAATTGCATACGCGTTTGTTTTTGAATCTTTTCTTGACACCAAATAATTTGCGTGGTCTTGAATAAAAATGTTTTTTTGCAAAAATAGTACCTTGGGTTCATTTCAAATAATGCCCTCTAAAATCAATGCATAGCTGTTATATTTTTCACAGATGAAGTTTAGTCTACCTTCTTGCTTGAGATTGATAGAAGAAAGCAATTATACTTTGTTCAATTTTAATTTTTCACAGTTAGGCAGATCCTGTTGGGTCAAGTCCAATGTCGACTTCATTCACTTGCAGCACAGCAGCTGGGATTTGAATCTAATCGAAAACGTTTCCATGTGTTGGAAAGAGGAAACAGTTACTACCCTTGACAATGGCCACCAGTATTTAGGGCTCTTTATGTATTAGCTGAAATTGGAAGGAGCTATTGATCAATCGACTTCGTAGACTCCTCGAAAAAGCGACTGCTTCCAGTGCTCGAAAGTGAAGAAGGATGAATAGAAGTTTAATAAAATGCAAGAAAAATACGTGCATGAAGCATAGGGGTCATTTTTATAAATTAATTGGAATTCTATGTTTTAGTGAGACTTCGTTATTTCACACCTGACACACCAGCAACGATCATCGAAATGGAGAAATGTTACATTTTGTTGGTATTGGACAAATAGCAGAAGAAACATAAATGGATACTGGTACAGTTGTGTTGCTCCGGATGTGGGACAATATCATATTCGCTCTCGTGGATGAGGCTCAGACTACTGAGTGTTGGGAGGAGTAAATGGGATGAGATTCAGTGGATGGTACATGTTCGAAAAATACCTGTATATGACGCCTAGTAGGACATAAACCTTCATTTATGGTCATGCCAAAGTTACCCTATATTTTCATAGATTTTAGGTGAATAACAAGTGTTTCAAAAGCTTATTTAAGAGGTCTTTGGAGACAATTCATTTTCATTTTGATGAAAAATACACATTCATGTGGACACGACCGGTCCTCGAGGACACGTGGGAATATGTCGATATCACGGATGGTATCGAAGTTGATCCAAAATAAATAGCTCATTTTTAAAATACGAGATAAGCTGTATTTATTACAACATGTATATCTTGATATTCATCAATTGGGTGGAAAATCATTTGAAACACGTCGGTGGTGATCACAATAGTGCCAAATTGCAACCAGATTACTACCAGTTATCATTGTACTGCTTCCGGCATTTTTATTAAGCGACGAAGAAAGATTTGTTTTATGCAGAAATACGATAAAGGGGATTTTGAAGGCCATGTATATGATGCGATATGCAGTATTTCTCGGTTGTCCCAAAACACTTACAATGCAAAAGCAAATGATGGACATTTTATCATAATGCTTACAAGCGATTGCGTTTCTTTATTTTTGAAAAAACAAAGAGCGCTCTTGATATTTAAAGACTAAGACTAGAACAGCGAAAACAAAGTATTTCATTTTCTATCAAGCTGAAAAAGCATATTCGTTGATTATATATATATAAATATGTATATATATGCATGTATATGTAATCATTCTTACAATCTCACACCTGTCGTAATCCATCAGATGATAGTCTCAATACAATAAATGCAATTATTAATGACTGTTCTGTCTGGAATAGTCATTTTATACAGATGCTTGTCTGTTCTTTGCTGTCAATGACAATTTGGAGGTCAGCAGCCACGTGATCATGGCCATCTCTTTCATTTTTCTTCGTTTTCCCATTTCAGCAACAGTCTCATGCAACGCTACTGCGTAAAATTCCAACAACGTCTCCGAAACGATACGAAAGAGCATTTGCAGAAATCAGGTTGCTTAGTTATAACGAAGCTTAGTTTTACCAGCTTCCATCTGATCTAATAAATTGTTCGTAGCTAATTGATTGAAATTACAGAAATTTAGGGATTTGGTATAAAACCTCAAACGTTTAACTAGGATTTTCAATTTAGCAAACAGTTTATCGGGATATATATTTTCAGCGCTTTGTGCTGATTCTGCGCTGACTGTGTCGCGGAGCAGTAGAGAAACTTTACTCCTATTGATCAGTTATAAATAGGTTTAAAAATGAATAAGTCTTAGTCTCTGTAGTTATTTTCTATCAGTAGGTGAACGTCGGGATGATGCATCACCCAATAGTTTTGAGAATGATTGTGCCATACAGTGAACCACTGACCTGCGGTTTATATATTGCTACACTGAAACAAAATCTGAATGAGAAATAAGGTTTCCTTCATGTTGATTAATTTTGATGGTTACGCTCGTGGCATCAAATTTAATATAACGCGACACCATTAAGACAGATAATATGAATTTAGGAATAATAAGCACGCAAAATAGTACAATTTTCTTGCCTAAATATGCCGTACGTATGGAATAAGAGGGAGGCTTATTTCAAAGAAGGCCAGTTTTCACACCCCATCTTCCTACGTTTCCATGGTATTCGGCGAATCTGTTGTTTTTCGGGATGCAACGAATAGCATTTGGAAGGACACAAAGTTAACAGTTATAAGTACCAGTGGATAAAAAACAATGAAAATGTGAGTCATATTCAAATGAGCTCTGATTATAGGTTTTGTTTGAAAATTCGGGTCTCTGAAAAATCCCTGATTACGAATTCCTTAAAAATTCTCCTTCAACAGTTACCTGGATGCTGCTTCCGACGGAAAGAAAATATAAATCAAATATTCTGTGTGAATTTAACTGCTGTATTGGTTTCGACTTACTCTCCTTGACATCTCATCCGCTCGAGTAATCAGTTCAACTAGGCAGAAATTAGGAAACAGACTCGGGTTTTTCGCTCTCATCAAACCTCCTCAGTGGTTCATATCCATAGTCCCGAATGGGTCTTTGAAAGCGGAAGCTATGAAGGCTGGTTGTTCCTCGGGAGCTATCTCCGAAGAAGAATTTCGAACAACTATAGAGTGGTCCTTAATTTGAGCTGGTGTCACAATGATGACACACGCGCCTTGCACATGAGGTGTTAGGGTTCAAATAACAGATCCGACGACAGATTCACAGCTTTAGTAACAGCGAAGCGGAAGTTGATTGCTTTCCAAGGGTATTACTGTTTTCATGCTACGAGTGGTTTACCTAGAAGAAAAATTTGAAGGATCATGACTACAAGTCAGTCCAATTTATACCGGAACATTTTCTCAAGTAGCTTTTAAATGAATGCGATTTTCGAAGAGAATTCAAAGTGCTTACCATCAGACAATTTTGTTCAACAATAGATGTTCTTCATTTCGCAAATGAAAACTGGAACTAGTTGAAATTGTTTGCAAAATAAGAAAGAAATCAAAATCGCAATAACTATGAAAACACGCAGACGAATTGCCCAACCGAATCCACTTTCTTTCTATGAAGGTTTGCTTTTACAGACACATTGTCGATTCTCTTCCCATTGAGGATGCTGTGTCTCCGCCATCAGCGTGAGTGATACACAAAGCTCCGTTCACACATTTGGTGCTTTTTTGAAATGAGTAATATATACCCTATGTCATTTGCACAGCCAGTTTCGCTTTTTGGTACTTTTCCATGTGCTCGAAGGTTGGAGACCAAGTTAAAGTTTGGTTATGGAAAACACTTACTTGCTTTTCTAGATGTAAAGAATTTTCGCAAAACTGAATCAACTAGCCTATCATGGAGAGATAAGGAATGTCAAAAATGTTCATTGTTTTGTGGACAAAATGTCGAGACATAGGGCAAATGGCAATTTTTTATTCAATTTGCGCCCAATCGTGGGCACATAAATAATGTGAAGTGGCAGAGAATTCTTAGTACCACACATGAATGAATGAGGTCGATATTATAGCCGACAGTTTACGAGCACTAACTCAAATGTGTGCTCCCTGAGGTGAGTGTTGGGCGACAGTGTGTGCTGTGAGCGACTTTGGTGAGCAGGGTTCTGTACGTTTCGATACACCAAAACCAAGTTTCTTCTAACTCGTCGATACTGAGTGAAGTACAATCTCAATGTTTTCGGGTTTTCCACTGGAGTCCTGAAATAGATTCGCTTGACCGTCTTGGTGGCCAATCTTTGTGGACGTTACCAAAGCTTGCGGTCGCGATTCATCCATGGATTCCACGATTGAATGGCGTACTTAATGTGGGGTCGAATGTAGGCTGATAACAGGTTGAGAGGGCACATGTTCGTATTTACCAAAGACTCACCTGAGCAAAGCAACATGTCATGCGGCTTCGGACAACACCATCAACACAATGAAAGAACGTAACATAAGCTTTAAGGAATCCGAAGCCTTAGTGCAGTGAGGGGTTGGTGTTTAAATTTGTGACTGGTTACTCTTCCTTGGCACCTCACCTAATTCTCCTTTATGAACAAGCATATTAAGACAAACATTTAGGATGGCTGGTAAAAACACTGATACACACACACATAGGATTCGCAGCGCTCATGGCGTGAGCGAGTATCGAGACTCCCCAGACAATTTCAAAAGTAATTATGTGTCGCAAGTACTAATGGAAGTTTTTACTGAAATTACTCTGCTGTGACTATCAGTGTTTTCAGTGCCGTATAACATGAAGCTGTGTCAGGAAAAGGGCATTTATAAAAAATAATTCAGTTTTACCCCCCAAAACCGTCTACCACTTCACCTACGGATACACTGAAAATAACTTGGTTTGAAGAAATGGTTTTTATCACTGATAACTAACGAGAATTCAGTATTGAATACAAGTCAGAGTACAGATAAAAATAGCCAGATCAGCAAAAAAACCGCAAGAACGTTTTGGATTAATTAGACTGTTATAATTGTAAATATAGATTGGTTGAGAAAACGTCTTTCATGAAGCCGGAGCACAATCTGTAAAGCAGGATCGCACATGATAGAACGAAATGTACAATAGACACGACCCAAGTATCTGGTTTAAACATGCTATTGAGTTCTGGGAAATCCAGTCATCTAATGTGATCACCAAGTGGTTATTTTCATCATTCCATCATGAATGGGATTTGCTAACGAAACTCGGTAGCTGTCAGACAAATTTGATGCGATACAATCGACTTTGCTACTCAACCCCCCATCCGTACACGTCACAAACACAATGATGGTTTAAGACCAGAGCATACTGGATTTCCTCAGCTGACAAACAGTTTAGTTGTTCGTGGGAGATACAAGGACAACAGGAAGGAGGTCCCGCTAAAAGCATTTTGCGGACCACAATTCTCCCGTCGCATTTTCACTCGAGATTGATCAGTATACTTGAGTATGCATGGTTAATTGCATCAACAAAGATGCAAGAAGCACACAGATACATATAATCACTATCCAAACAAGCAGAATATCCAATAACGATGTCAGTCCGTCACCGTTAATAGGACACACATTTTTCAGCAGCAGATATGGATCGAATCTCACTATATGACTCAATAAACCAGATGGATTCCGGGGAAATATTCAACCGTTCCACAAGTTTATTCGTTCTCCCTGGGGAATTGTCATTGGGCGTGGACAGAATTGAGCATACACTCATTGCTAAAACACATCATCAACATTCGATGTCACGAAACCCGGATTGATACAGGATAAAATAAAGTCACATTGATTCAAACCCAGCTAGCGAGTTTCCTCAACAGTTCTTACAATAGTAGATTTGTTTGGTTCTTCATTTTCCACATACACACTGACTTGGAATGTACAATCGTAATAGGTACTGATCTCCTGGTGTCCGATGAGTAAGATATAACAAGAAAATCACCATACAGATCAAAGTAAATTTGTGACGGTGTCAGATGGAACAATATGGATGATACTTATTGTTACAAACTATCTAAGCACTAAAATTATCCCCCAAAATCACCATAAATATGTAGATTCATTCATCTTTCGTTTTCGACTATCTTAAGATGCTATATACTGTATTTAGAGCATGCAAAAATGGAAAACAAGCTTAACTGCAGCAACGTTTTTCGATGTATCGATGGACAGTTTTTTACTATGTGGGGATTTGTAAATAATAACCTCATTGATTTCTGTTTCAGAAAGTGATATTTAAACATGGCAAAAATGGTAATGGAACACATAATGAGTAAATAAATTTGCCAAATGTGTGCACTTTGAACAATACCATAACCCAAATCAAGCCCATTCGTATTTACGCACGACAGATGTATAAAACTACGAATGGAAACGAATTACGGAATTCACGTCGGTCACCCAAATTTTGGCAACAGAAACGACCGGATATTCAATGAATTTCAATTTTGTTTACAGCTGCGATGACATTTGTTACAATTAAACGAAACAGCGAAATGATAAAATACGCTCTAGTTCCTACTCGTCCTTTTAAGTGGGGTAACTTTAAGGGTTGAGTATGCTTCTCAAGAGTTCCGTGTACCTTATTTAATAATATCTGCATTCAGCTAGGTTTCCACTGGGTTAAATCAGGTTTGCTGAAAGCGAAATGGAGTACGGAATGCTATTTTAATTTGGTCTTGCTACCATCCAAAGATCAAACAAGATGAACACTTAATTGAAACAAGTTTTTCCCGAGATTAATTTCAAAACCGAAGACCATATCACAATACTTCACGCTTTATGTCAATTAGAATTCACAGCATTCCGGCTGGTGCACAGTGCAGAAAACACAATGTTTATGTAGGGCTTTATCACGGCAACAAAGAAAAGTATAACACATTATAACAGACAAACATAAAAGAAAGGAGGGGTAAAAGGGCCACGGAACCAGGGCGAAGACAAACTGGCATAAAGTTCGTTTTATCGACACACACAAGTTGGCCTTCCATCGGTTGATAACAAAATCTTCAGCAAGCCCAAGCATTCTTGAGAGCAGTGACCGTACGCTGACTCTGATCTCATCTGTCTATTCCAATATGGATGCCAAGCGACCTACGTAGGAAGAATAGAGCGACAATTACCTAATTCGAGTGTCTGATCATTTTCCCAAATAGATCAAAATTTAGATGACGCATTCGAGGTCAGATCTGCTGTTTAGGAACGACCGCCAATATTACAAGACTGCCATCAGCCATAGCTCGACAACTGTTAACGCAACACCAGATCGACCGCACTATCTACAGATCACAAATCACTAAATTGTCAAACTTTGCGGAAGATGTTGCTATTAACCGATGGTAGCCCAACGTGAGTGCGTATCGATAAAAAGAACTTTGTCTATTTGTCTTTGCTCTGGTTTCATGACCCTTTTACTCCACCCTCTTTTATGTTTATCTATTTTAAAGTGTTTTACTTTTCTGTGTCACCATGATAAAGCCCTACATAAACATTATGTTTTCTGCGGTATACACCATGCTGAGAGGCAGCGAAATCGGATCCGATGTAAATCGTGCGATATTGCAACATGGTATTTTCTTTTTAACACATAATTGACTAGGTATTTGTTTTTCTTCCCGGTAACCATAAACAGAGTTGCCATGAATCAGTTACAGTCCATTCCGAGCGTTCTCTCTGTGTTGTTGGTGGTGCCGCGCGTTCCAGTTTTTCCCCCAACTCACTGGGTCGGGTTTGATCAATGGGAACTGCACGGACAATATGAGCTCTTGTGATTGCACCTTGTCAATAATGTAAACGTAGATGTTTTGTGCCTATGGTGGAACGCAGACTCCGCGAGATTACCAATGTGTTTTGATTAGCCGGATAATAGTCAATCTGAAGTGTTTAACTACTTCAAGGTCAAAGATACGTCCATTGAATTCAACCTCGGATTATAGAACATGGATGATGCAACGTCGAATTTGAAATGGTGAGGCAAAACTGTTTTCCGAAGTGAAAAAATGCGACTTATTGTCACCTCCTTTCTCATTCCCAAATTAACGAAAAGTGCCTCACTTAAAATAGTTTGTATATTACTGCTATCCTTTATAGTCCTCATCGAAAAGCATGTAATAGATGTTTAATAATAATGATTTACAGAATTTGTTCGAAGAAATGTTTCACGCACGTACAGCAAGAGTAAAACCAATGTTGGACTGTTTTGATAAAAAATATCCATAAATCTTAGTTGACAGATGTGAAAATCGTTCAACATGACCTCTCCAGAGAGAGATTCAATTTACGTGAACTGTTAAAAAAACCTAGGGCCAACTGTATGCGCACTGGCATGTTTGAAGCAGAAAGTATGTTCTTTTAGATCAAGTAAAAACAAAAATGATGGGTCACTAACTACTAACGAAATTCGGGTGATTATGTGCCCCATTAAATCGGGCAAGTTTTGCTCTCATTTGATCCCAGAACAAACCGATTTTCAAATTTGAACAGTTACGACCTATGAATTAGGATACTTCCAATCAATTTAATCAACGGGAAGCTTAAATTGAGAAGTGCTTTCGATCTATACTAGAAACCGTTAATGGCATCGCTCAACATTCTGGAAGATCAGTGTATTCAGATGTAAATGCGTAGACAAATTAGATAAATATATGCCTTCGCTGGAAGTGAACCAAACCACCCAAAGTGTCATGCGAGACGGTGAGATCATGCTTTAGACTAGCAGCCACCATTTTGAAGTATTTGCGCAGGGCATCCGTATTTTCTATTACTTGCCCTCAGTTATAAACTGGTCATTAAGCAGATGAAGCGGCTGCGTCTCGGGTTATTGACACGTTCTTGAGTAAATACCTACTAATATCTGCAGAATGCATACCCATGAAGTGCCGAAAGCTCCGGTGGCATTTACAGAAGGGAATCTTTTATTAGCCTGGTTTGCTGGGGCTAGTATGGAAGCGGAATGATGAATGTGGAATGTGATTAGATGGCCATCATTTGCGGATATATAAAATGTATGGTTCTTTTGCGGTTAACAATATATGAGTTGCGACAAGATGATTACCTAATTAAATCATGCTCAATCGCGGCTTTCTGTGGTTTACTAAAAGCCATCACGAAAGTGATTGCATTAACTTATATGAATATATCGGTAAAACAGCATGAACGATTGCTTGTTTACATGTCAAGTGTGAAGCTCACTGAAGTTTTATCTGTTTTCCTTCCATTTCAACGATTGGGACCAGAAAACGTGATCCGATGTATGTGGACACAGAAGCATGAAGGGGTTTAGCAGACAGTGGTTCACGAAAGGTTTTGCCAAATCCGTCACTCACATGCTGAACACCCGCTCGCTACTCACAATCATTGAAACCACTACGTACTTCAGCCGCAGCCACATTGAGATTTACACTCCGATTGAGACGGTCATAATCTTCCATCAAAGGAAAGAGATTACCTCCTAAACGTGTCCAGTCTCTTTTTGATTCGGATAGGGCCGTCAGTGAACCGGTAAACAGTGGTTTACCGTAAAAGCACGTCTTGATGATCCGTTCGAGAATATGGAACACTACGATAACTATGCAATAGATCAGACAATTCAAGAAGTATTTAATCTTCGATTAAGCTTATCCGGCGACGAAATTAATGATAAAATTGGACCATATCGATTCTATCAGCAAGTTTTAATTAATTTATTTTGACTGAAAACTTTGAATTTCATTTCAAACATGAATCAAATCTCCAGTCTTTAATTGTTTCATAATGGGAAGATTGTTTATTGAATTTGGAAGCAGGAAAATTTGTATTAGTAATGTCGCTAGCTGGTGTTCGGATACAGTCAAATCGACCTGATTTCCGAGAAAATATCAATTTGATTTGATAACGCACTTGTAGTCTTATCCGGAAAAATAAAATATTTATGCCTGAATCATGGTGATTTAAACCTTTTTTTCGGAGTAGGTCATCAGTGACTTGATTGTAGTTTGAAGCAAATGTCAATTACGCTAAATTCATAAACGCGTTTCAAAGACAACATACAACTGTGCTTCTAGTTCACCAGAATTTCGAAACCATTTAATGGATGGACTGTGGCCTGTGGCAGGGATAACCATAATCATGTTTACAGATTGAGAAACACATTTGAGTCGTTGGTATTTTTCCTCTTTATGTAATTTATTTTACAATCATTCATGCGTTTCAATATGTCTGTGTGTTACTCAATGTCTGAAAAACAAGATATACCCAAAGCTATCCAGTATCTGAGTCTTCCCTAAACTGGGCGCGGTCATTCAACACATTTCGTTATTGACATCTGCTTTTCTCTTATGAGTAGACCGTTTCGATGGTATCGCAATGCGTACTTCTTTGGAGATAGTCTGATAATTCATCGGTCAAAGAGCAACGACGCATTTTTAAAATTCCGGTGCAAATCATCCATTTTTAAGTCATTCACCAAACAATCACTATCATCCTCATCCACACCTCTGCTACCATCAATCGGACCAGCACCATCATCATCCTGCTCCTACTTTTCCTCTTCTCGTCAACATCATCGACACCGCCATCAGTAGCAGCACACAGCATGACATCAACCTTTCGGACAAAATGAGTGACTGATCCGCTAAAACGCTATCCATGACGTCGGTGATGTTTGCTCGCCCGGCTGTTGTTATTGTTTATTTGTAGTGGAACCGTTCTAGGACGTAAAGACACCTCTTGTCCTGACTCAACAGCTATAACGTTTTTACCGCACAACCCTAGAAAATACTTCTACTAACCAAGCTTTTGAAACATTACTATGGAGACGTTTGTGTACAGAATTCATGGAGGGAAATGTGACCACCAAAACACAACAGGGATGTCAATTTTTGACTCCAGTTGACAATCCGAGGATTGGGAAAGACAGTGTTGGATTTCTCCCCCATATTCGCATTATTAACAGATTAAAACGAACATGTTTAGCTTATGACGATGAAGTAAAACGGATATTCACTATAATTGTGACCAATCGAAAATTCGTTTCTAATTGATGGCTTTAAAATGAATGCAGTATGACGCAAGTGCAACAAATCTGCACTTGGGAATTTTGGTCGACCTTGACTAGTTCATAGGTAGTCGATTAATGTGGATACTTTTTCACTCAGTTGGCTAACCTTCAGGGGTTGCGCCATAAAGCGCATCACAAACTGAACCACAGAATCTTTAGCACAGATAGAAAGGGTAACC
Source organism: Echinostoma caproni (assembly GCA_900618425.1). Taxonomy (NCBI): domain Eukaryota; kingdom Metazoa; phylum Platyhelminthes; class Trematoda; order Plagiorchiida; family Echinostomatidae; genus Echinostoma; species Echinostoma caproni. The sequence goes on along the minus strand of UZAN01039773.1, from coordinate 33,249 downwards.
AGAATCACAGAATGCAAACTCGTACACGTAAGAGCTTCAACCCAGTTCGTTTATTGCTTACGATCAAAGTTAGCAGGAACTAACCAGTTGATACTCGGGTGGATGGTTTACTACATCTGCTACACAACACCTGTTCGTATGTGATCAAACAAGGTTTATAACTGTAGTAGAGAATACAACTAACCCCACTTGATAAATTCAACCTCGTGTATACTGGTTGATTGTAATCAGTACTTGATCGGATGATAGTGATTCGTTTCGAGGGAAGTTGGGGGTTGTGCTTCTACACAGAAAGATGACCGATTGCAATGTCGGATGCAGACGTGTCCGTAAACGATGCGTGAACTGAAATGACTGTCAGTTTAGGTTCGAAGGGTAAAAACACGACATTAGGCTATGTATTGATGACAACATTTATGCGGTTAACTAACCCCACAAAATACTTACACACTTCGAGTGGACTCAGTAATTAAACTCGACATGTTTAAGTTGTTTCCACTAAAATCACTTAAACATCAAGAGATCCAAAGTAAACAACTGGTAGCAACTTATGCAGAAAAACAAGACAATTTATAGAGATCCTGTTATTTCGGCATGTCACTATAGTCGTGTGACTCCAGGTGATGGATGTTCAAATTGTATGCTTCATATCTGTGTGCATATTTACCGAAAACTTGTCAGCAAAACTTATCTAAATGACGAAATTCACTTACACTGATTTCCTAAACAGCACTTGTTCTGTCAGCATTCAGGAAGGGTAGCGCGACTAATAAAAGGCTGGAAGTTATCTGACTGAGGAACAGTGAGACGATTTATTCTTATTTTCAAAGAGCCGCTAGGGCTTCAGCGTGCAGACGTGATTAATAGCACCATGTTTATCAACACGCCTGTTGTGACGAAATCCTGTCTGATAGTGTCGGAATGTTTACTACCGGAAAGCTAGTTCCGACCAGTCCGAAATTTAGCATTTCCTGTCTGAAATCCACCAAACTAAACACCGCGTTAATTACTGAGTTGTTTGTACTTTGGCTTCATTGGATATGCCTGTTTCCCGTTCGGGACAAACGGTTTTGGCGACCATTTTCCTTCATCAGCCCGTGTGCAAACGCCATGGAACACATTCTGAGGTATCAGAATTTTTCTAAGGCTTCGAATTGCACGAGGGGAAATCTCTCCCAGCCCTTGCTCACACAGAGGCACACGTTTATCGAAAGTAAACAGAAGAACACTGGTGGGAATTGTTCGGTTGGAGTTCCGTTACTGCACAGCATATTATTCAATGCAGACAGTGAAATTGTTATTAGTCAGAACCAAGGTTTTTTAAAATTTGACGGGATAAACCCCTTGTCTGCAAGTCAATTCTCACTTTGGCCATTTCAAAAAGTAATTTAAAATGAAATGAAATACAAATTAATCATTTACCTCAACAAAACAGCAACAACAACAACTACTACCACTACTACTACGTCCACTACAAGTCAAGTCCAAAATCGCCTTATTCATACTAATGGATAGATTCTCAGCACCGTGTATACCAGGCTCATTTATCGTCACATACAGTCACAAAGAAAAAGTAAAATACCACATCGTAAACTTAAAAGGAATGCGGCGTAAAAGTCTGAAAATGGATATGATTTGCGTAGGATATTCAAAAGCTTTCTCTAACGGACGCCTTTCGTGCCAGAAATCTCGAAAAATATACAGTGGTAGGAGCATAGACAAATTCGTAACAACACCTAGTTACAAAAGTGGATACGCACCAAGTACTGTGTGTAATGGGTGAGCGATGTCTGATAGGATATTGTCACAAACCTTTTCGAAATAGGTAAAATGTTCGTTGGCGTTAAAGTTAAGCAAGTACAAATAGGGAATACCGCTTGTGCGCGAAATAATTTGGATAGACCGGCGTGGAATTGTGTAATCCTTGATTCTAAAACCGGCAAATAAAATTGGGGAGCAGTAAAGAAGATGAATAACAACACAATAATATACAAATCGGGCGAGTAAATACAGTAGAACTTTTAAAGGTCACAAGTACGAAATAAACACAATCATCGAATCTTTTTGAAAGTAGAGTATTAATGTGAAGTTCAGGTGAGATCTTGCAGATAGTAACACCGAGGTATTGCAGGGAGCGTATTGTTAACATAGGGTACAGAATATTTCCTTTCAAAAGAATGTAGCCGTTCGCTTTTAGCTAGTAAGAAGCGGACTTCCCTGCATTTATAGGTGTTGGGAGATAAGCTGTTTTCAAGCTGTGAGAATCAGAAATCACCTAGGAATATGGAACTTATGGTCACACCATCAGCACACTTGATAAAAAGATCATTTGGGTCATTGGGTAGGTCTCGAATATAGAAAGGGGACAGAAGTGCTCCGATGATAGACTGGTGTGATGGAGAGCAAAGAGACCAATAAACGGTCGTCTTATTCCTACTAGAATTCAACATGATTTCGCGCACAATTGATGTTCCAACTGAACCTTCAATCGTGAACTTTGGTGATTAATAATCAAAACCTCCACAAACGGTTGAAGGCCAACACTGGGAGTGAATGGCCATGGTAATTTAGTATTTTTGATTTCGGATGAACCATTCGTATTATCTTATGCGCCAGACACCGTGTAGGCTCATTATAAACTGTGACAGGGTGTTTGAATCCAAAGTAAGGGAAAGGCCTATTGCAGGCAAATAGAAGCATTTTTCAACTTCTAGTATTTCAAATATAATTCATAGCGCATGCCTTGTTTCCGTTTCCCGTTCAACATTGCCGAATTATTTCGAAATCGCCGTTCGCAAACTTCATACTACTGCCAACCCGAGAAACACGGTAAATAATCAACCTAAAATCCAGGCCGTTTTACCACATGCTGTATGAAACCATCGGTCAGGATGTTTGGGCTGATGCTGAACAATATACAAAAAGGTGCATTGATTCTGCGACTTAGTATCGCACCCACATCGTGCTACGTGTAACATTACTCCTAGGAATCAACGCACGAAACACCATCCTTTGTAATATTATCGTTTGATCTTGACTATGTGTTACCTATGAGCATAGGGAATCAAACCGTGGAACAAAATAAAACTCCTCCTTCTAGAATACTGATTTTATTTAAATAATTTCAATGTGACTTTTAAAATGAAGCTGATTATTAATAGTGCTCCACTATTTGGTGAAGTGTAACAAGGAAGTGCATGGTTGTCTCTACCATAGAATAACTTAGGTGATTTTCACACATGTGTTCTGATATATTTGATTAGGCATTTTGTGCATGCATTCGAGAATGGGTGGCTAGTCCTTGTGATCAATGGTCAGCTATCGACCCTCTTGATCAATAAGAAGAGTTAAAATGTGAAAAGAGTTAGGCGTATGCATTGTTACTCTGGGATTTCACACATCAAACAATGCGGGGTGACAGGTTCACACGGAATTCGCTCGTCCTAAATCAGACACTGCATTGCACGTGTTCGAGAGTACTTTTGATACTTACATGATTCTTATCCGCCTTGTGTGCATAATAGATAACGCGATTCATACAATGTCAGGAGACATGTATTGGTTTGTTCCAACCGACTTCGGACACGCCGCCAAACACCTTTGGTTTAGTGTAAAAGATGGGTGCGTCAATCGCGTGATCCGGCTCTTGTACCAGTTTTCGACAGGATTCGGGTTTGTTCCCGTTCATAAGACCAAAATAGGCTTTGTTATTAAACACGATATGTTTATGCATGCTTTCATCACAAATTGCCAGTATACATCCTCATATCAGTCGGAACGGAAAAGCGTATCCGTCGGAGGAGGGTTTTCACAGCAAATACTTTCTCAAAATGACCACAGAAAATTCATGGAATGAAAGTATGTCCGAGGTAAAAGTGACCTGATCAGAGGCGAACTGATAGATGTATTCTTGGATTTCAAACACCGTGAGCCTATCGGCCAGGCAATGAAAACACGCCACGGGAATTATCAAACAGAAGTACGAAGCCTTCATGCTCTACCTTAATAAATAAAGAAAAGCCTAATCAAATATGAGAACGCAAACAAATATAAATTTATTCACCACCATATTGAGAAATACTGTTCAGTGAATAAAATCTTGTTTTCGGTGTCGAGCGTTAATTTTGAAGATAATAGTTTGCTTCTATTGGTTAATCGGAAATGTTGCACAAAACCGGATGAAAAACAATTGATCACTTTAATCTATGCACCCCTTTGTTTATAAGAAGGAATACTTTTCATTGGTATTAATTTATTTTTGAGCCAAAAAGTGACCTAAACGTGTGTGCCATTGGGTGAGAATCACACTTCACGGTATCTGTCAGTCTTCCGCCTGACGGATGGGATTCATCCGGGAACCGTCAGTGTACTCAGAGCCAATAAATCAACTTGCTGTGGAATGCATCCCAGTAGAACATTCATCAAAACAGCCAAAATTCATATTCACCTCCCACACATTGAATGTATACGAATCGGATATGTTTCGTTTGTTCGCCCCATTCAAGATAGACACCACTTTAAAAAACTCTTTGCTTATGGTTTATTTTCATGCACGAATTCCCAAAGTTTATTCATTCATTTTAGATAAATGGGATTAAAATGTTTCCAGCTGATTGTAATACCATAGGTTCAGTTTCAATAGACGCGGTTCATTTTGCGCTCCCGTATCTGATCAGCTCACAAGAGGATACGATTTTTGGAGCGCAGTTCATCTGCATTAATGTGCCAATTCTACTACTCACATACCGCCTTTCCCGAACGTTGCACAGAGGTTTTAGTTAGTTTTAGTTAGTTAGTTTTTTAGTTATAAACCCGTTCTGAAATTTTATCAAACTAGATAACCATAGATGTGTTTTGTACAAACGCATTGGACATACTACTGATGAGATAACTGAACTCGATTTGAGCTGTTTATTCTGCCAAGTGCAAAACGTATTATGCTTATTTTACTACCAACTTGACGTGCAGCTCACAGCAATTGTGGGTGATCAGATCTCGGTCGTTTTTGTCGGATCGCGGTGCAGCATAGCCGCTAAGGTCTCATCCACTTGGGTAGAAGTAATATGAACAGATATATGTCTTCGTGATCGGAAAACGTATCCGTCACTTGCATTGCAGGTGAAGAAGTAGAAGGAGATGAAGAAAGCATGTCATATTGTAACAAAGTGTACAACATCGGTTATGTTTCACATTGCTCTGCAGATCTGAATCGCTCTAATCCGAGCTATATTACGGATATGAGTCAACTGGACGGAGCTTTAAATCAAGATTCAACAAAACTTCGATAAATTGAAAATTCAAAAGTGAAAAATGTTTAAAAGTTATGGATTTCGTATACTTTAGTTGAAAATGCACTTATTGTAAGTGCAACTTTCCGCATCCCAGTGATAGGCGCGAGGATACTAGGTGGGGATAAAAATGCAACATTATAATACACAACATCTGGTTAATTACACTTAGCACGCAAAATGATTTTCGAATTCCTCGGGGAGTTTTCCATGAGGTGATTTGTAAATCACCGAATGAGAGTCGATGTTAAGAAAAGAATGGAAAGGGTCAGTATTTGGAAAGAAAGCAAAGAAAGCATATTGCCCCCATTGTGCCGGACTCAGTTTCTGTTCACTTTCGTAGATCAATACGAAAAATTGGTACACAGTGAATGATAATTCAAGAGAGGAAGGCGTTGCATGTGGTTTCATTCGTAGGATAATCCGGTTTTGTTTCTGCGATTATCTTCTTCAGCGCCATCCAGGATCAACTGCTTCTAGTTCATCGTGATTAGTCGGCAGTGCCGGATTGTGACACACACCAAATGCTCTCTTACTCTTGAACTATGCAGTTGTTGGCCGAAATCCTGTGAGCACGGAATCATGATTTAGGTAATATCTTGTTTATTCAAGAGAATTAACAGTAGAACTGGGTTTGAGTCATCTTTTTCTCTTAAAGATCTCAATTCTTGGGTTGTCCTTTGTCCCAAAAATAACAATATTATGTAAACATCTGCCTTGAGATGGGCAAAGAATACACACGATCCCAAGTAGTTAACAGCGACTTTCAGACTGGCGTACATATGTCATTGTAGTTCGGTTCTTGGCGGTGAAAGTCATGGTAGCATATATCTGACTTGCCATCAATAAAATAGACGACGGTTTATATGGATGATTTACGTCCACTATTTGATCAGATAAATTGCATTTTTTCGATCAATGTTATTCCCTTCTCCTTTTACCAATATATATATGTATTTATGTTTTTACAATAGTTCACCTTGTTTGAAAATATCCATACAACTGCAGTATTGTCAGTCTCAGCTGATTGAGATCTGTTTCTAAGTATTTGGACAAGTACCTTATAAACCTGGAAACAGCGTCGACAAATACTAGTTATGGTTGTTATAGATTCTGTCACATCAAAACATTTTGATAATGTACGCAAAACTGCACACGTATGATAGCTATAAAATTTAACATCATATCAGTCTATTCATTATCGAATATTTAATTTAGAGCACTGTCGGAAACATGGTACTGAAATAAGTACTGATCAAACTAATCAACATGACTCTCATTTATATATATTTAAACTGTTATTTACGCATGCAGTTTCCGCTTGAGTCACTTTTAGTGTTGAATTCTTTTGAATAACACTCAGCAGTTGAGATCTGAATTTATTCGAAAACATTTCCCTGGTTTAGAAACAGGAATACACTAGCTACTTCGATAATTGTCATTAGTGGCCAGAGTGTGGCTGTTTTGGATGACACCATAAACATTGTTTGGCAGTCAATTTAGTGGACTCCATGCAAAATCTCGATTGGCCCCAGTGCTTCAAAATAAATCCATCATCATTGAACTCAGGCTGTCGGGAATAAGACCTAAACTACGACTTCGGCATTAATTGAAGTGTTGTAACCGTAACCAGGTAATTCAGTGCGGTTTCAGTTGAATGTCAAAACAAACTGTGCTCTGAGGTTTTCTGGCTTACCAAATATTCACAAAGCATCTGTTCCCCTGCGACCAACAATCGATTATGCAGACATTCTGACCTATGCTCTCCCAAAACTTCCTACAAGAAATTCACATCCTCCTCAAAATTTGATTCAAAGTACAGTAAAAACTCAAACCATTCTATTCATAAACTTAGGTATATTTTACTAGATCATTCTGAACGTCTTGTAAATTGCGATATTGTTTCTATTTTCACCCATATAACCATTGAGAAAGTTTTCGCACTCCTTACGGAACCCTATCAAATAACAACTCATTGTGCAACGGAACCACACTTTATGTAAATGACACCATCAAGGTGACTTTTAAGTGTCCGGTATCTACGTGTTTCACTTATGACAGAGCTTTATGCCAACAAATACTTTGAGTTACGTCAACACCATCAAGAATCTGGTGAAGATAAGTAAATCATATTTTAGTTGCTATCAAGGGGTTTGTGGAATTTTTCACACAATTCATCAACCATTTTCAACGATTTACGATAAAAGGGCAAAACAAAAGCATCAACTTCTCAGACTCTTAAGTCAGTGATTTTGGTAATTTATCAATATCCGTGTGTAAAGAGACAACACATACTAACATATATTCATCCTACTACTCTGACCACTCCATACATATGAAGATTACTATCGTGTCCAATCTCCTAAACAGAGCAAACCAGTTCGTCTGAAATAAAACAACAAATGCAAAGCACTTAAAGTGGTCACAATAGAGTTGCTCTATAACGGGTATCCACCAATCTTTCTACGGAAAATTCGAAAAAGTTATAAAAGAGCTACAGAACCTGAAATCAAAAGACAAATAGGATCGCAACTCGTCTCATACCATATCACCACAATACATCAGAATAAATTCAATGAATATTGATTCGTCTCAATATACGCGTCGCATTTCACCATTCTTTCACTTCTGATGCGACCCAAGGACAAGCGACCAAAATCNAAAATCTAACCAGTACAATATCATTTACAGGACAATGTGAACAGTGTACAGCCACTTGAGTTAGCCAAAGTAAACGACAACTAAAGAGGCGGGTAGACGACCATGCCAAAAAATCGGGATACCCTCCGAGACATTCATGGGAGTTTTGAACCCTTGAGAGGGACTCACCTATTGCTCTGCTTTCCATTTCAAAGGAACACTATTTATGGACTTCGAAATACGCATTATTCTGAAAANGAAAAACAAAGAGAACGATTAATTACTGAATCATTTTTCATCAGCCGCGATCCAGTTTGCACAAATCGATCGGACGGAGCCTAATTATCAGTTCACTTATTTGATGCCGCTTGCGCAACCAACCGCCCACCACATCCACACACACCGACATATAACTTTAAGTCTCGCCACACTACAAAACTCCTCACAAACTCTTATCTACCCTCACCTATGACATCATGGGCTACAACCTTTCAGTTAGCTAACATCACATTCATTTTGTGCATTAAAGGTACTCGGGAATTTTTCACATTGCTTGTAAAATTGGCGATCATTTTCTTTGCTATCATGACTTCGTTATACAATTTAAATGAATGAAGAAATTACTTTTTTTTCTGAAAATGCACCAAGCAAATTAATGTTTTACTTAGAAGAATCCCGGAGTTACTTAGTACATCATTGTTCACCAAGCAACGGCAAAGCGGTAATGCATCAACAATGTTTCCATCTAAACTTAAATGCTCATTCTATTTAAACCGGTAAAAGTTTACCGGTATTTCTAATTCAACATTTTTCAAGTAAAGGAGTGCTCCTCCTGGGAATTTTGAATTGACGTTCATTTGCATTTCAGAAGGAATTGAGAGCATCTAACCAATATATATTCATCTGACCCCCTATTCACCTTTTGAGTTATTGGTGAATACTCTGGCTTGAAGATCTAAACGCTCTGTATGAAAGACATGAATTTTTTATGTAATAGGAAGCTGAATCCTTTTAATAATTGCTGAGCAAAAGGCTTTTTAGTGCAAAGGAATAAGATGCAAAGATCAAAGATAAACAAATGACGACGACCTCAAAGACGTACGAAATGTGTCAATAAAGGGAGTCAGTTGTAATCCTGGACAACCTTAAGCTGATCCAGTTTGTCTATTTGCTTACAGTTCCCCAGACACACGAGGACAAAGAAACATTAGATTACAGCGCAATGTCAGAAGATGCATGCGTTCACGCACAAACTGAGAATGATTTAGGGAGACGGGTGACATTATCATGCTCCAAATTGTTCCTCAATGTTTACCTTGATGAACGGACTACATTCGTAGGTTGG